>CABFOP010102993.1:0-12175 GCA_900683385.1 Anoplogaster cornuta | reverse complement strand
ACACACACACACACACACACACACACACACACACACACACACACGCAGCATATGTACTCCATTCTCAGAGGTGGTAACACTTCCCCAGAGAAAGAAGAAAGTTAGGAAGGCAGAAAGAAAGAGAGTTGGGCTACAACAGCATATTGTAGTGGGTGAAACTCATAACCCAAAATCTTTCAAGTTTAAAAGCAAATGAATAAGAAACCTCTCCCACTACAAAAAACATATGTTTGGTGAGTGTGTGTGTGTGTGTGTGTGTTTGTGTGTGTGTGTGCTCACAAAAATGAGAGACAGGGCAACTTGCTAACAAGCTCTCGTTGGTCTGTTTTACAGCCACCTAAGGAGAAAGACAGCCTGGCTGCTCCTTGTATCATGTCACTATTTGGCTCTATGCTTGGTTTCATTAAAACATCCATTCTAGGAATATTATCAAATGTTATTAAACAAACCCTGACAGTCATTGGAAAATAATCAGTGAGGGTTTTTCTAATGAGCTATCATGGGATTAGCAGAGGGTGTGCGGCCCACCCAACAAGTCCATGCCCTGGCACACAACAGTCATCATCACACTGCCCAAAAACACACTGCACTGATCAGTTGCAATGTGTCTGGGAAAATGTAAAAGCAACTGAGAAGATGGGAAGCTACCATGATGCATAGTGTAGCCTCCATAAGAAAATGAGAAGTTTCAAAATAAACTTTCTCTAGTCCATTTAAATTTTCAGCAACGCTATCCCTTTTGTTACTCCAGGTTAGCTAGCTAACACTAATTCGATATCTTGCTGTCTCTGTAACCAGGACATAACCTTTGTGGTGTGACTGAGCTGCTGGATGGTCAAATGAGTTAGCCTTTGGCTTGTCTGGAGGTTGAACAATGACCTCACTGCTTTCAGCTCTTTGTGTCCAGAACAAACACGTGGCTTATCACGCAAACAAACAAAACATTTGATAGGGGAAACTCCACCAGGAAAAGAATGAAGCAAGATTCACCATTTATTTTTTTAAAATTAGTATTTCAATTTATGGTTGCACTTGCAATGGACATTGTCAAATACAGTGCATACCCGGTTACCCGGTTTCATTTAAGTTTTAGTGGAACATTTTGGAAAGCCCTTGAAATGTGTCAGTCTCCAGGGGGAAATTGTGTAATGGGGCAGGAAAAACGGTACAGATGAGCAGCAGACCTGAGAGCATCTAATCTCAGACGCCTGAAAAACACTGACAGACAAATATTTGCATAGCTGCCTTTCAGCCTAAGAAACTCCAGGGGTTAGTTCTCACAACACCACAAATTGGACCAAGCGGCTCACTGGGCGCTTACTCAAAGCCCCAATGCACAAAGAGCTCCCTATCTTCATCACCAAACCAAAGACAGCCAAGCTCTCCATCTGCCTCGGCTGCATCCAAATATAAATAATTTCATTCTCTACCAACACTGCAAGAGGCCTCTCCGTGGCCACCTCGTGTCGGCTATATGGACTGGAAGGAACTAGCTCAGTGAATGAATTAAACATGAAACATATAACCTGGAGTGGCTGGTGGCTTGTGAAATAACATTTTGGAAGATGGGGAAATTACAGCATGAAGGAAATGGTTAAAGGGCTATTGACCATGACCATCTTAGGCACCAAAGTTTAAGAAACTGAAATTTCTATTCTTGGAGCAAAGTTTACAACACAGCCAGATAAGATCCTGCTGATGGATTGTAATGGATTCTTTTAGGTTCTATATTTAGAACTGTCATATCAACATCTATTCAGCTTCAGGATGTTGACTGGGAAGCTTCTGTCATCAAAGGCAACGTTTTGCAAGAAAGAAGAGTATACCAGAGAAAGACACACAGGCTGCTGACAGGCTGTTGACGTCACTACCCTCTCCCCAACTCTCAGGTTGTCCGGTACCTGATGTTCCCTCCAGCATCTGCTCTCCATTCCCAGTACCCAAAAGTAACAGGCCTCTCCCTGGGCAGGAGAGTCATATGTGAGTGAGGCTGGCTTAGAGCTAGCAGTCTAGAGATATCGCTTTGGAAAGGGCAGAAAACACTACTAAGTCAAGCTTTGTAACCTGCGGCGGAGGATATCGAAACAGATGACATTCTTCCCAGAGAAAAGAGATATTAGAAAGCTTCCATTTGAAATTGGCTTTGCATTGGACTACACATCAACCATCACAGAGGTGCGGTGTTTAGCTAGAAGTGGGTCATAGTGTGGGCCTTTAGTTCAGGGACCCTTGTGGTTTTCATGGGAAATAGACAAATACTACCATAATGTAATGTACAGCTAGACGGCTATGCTGTATACTTCACTTTGTGCACCAAACCTATTCATCATGCAATATACCAAAGTTCTTTATACCAAAGAACTCACATGTCCATTTTGCAACAGCACAGAAACAATGCAAACCACTCAGACCTAAAGAGCTCTTCTTGCATCTCTGTCTAACACCTAACGTCTAACCTGTGGTGTGAGTACAGAGGTGTCAGTGTGCAGTCGTCTACTGCCCCATGTGTTAGCGATCACCATCAGCTGACTGCTGTTTATACCTACAATTACCTCCCCTCGTCGGCTGCTTGCCGTGCACGTGCACCGGAGGTGGCTGGGAACCACACTGTGATGAATTTTCCCCCCTTCAAAAAGGCTACGGATACAGAGGCAACAGTTTGTACTGTCCATCCATCCATCCATTTTCGGTCGCTTATCCTGGTCCGGGTCGCGGTGGCAGCAGGCTCAGCAGAGTGTCCCAGACATCTCTTTCCCCGGCCACAGTCACCAGCTCATGCTGGGGGATCCCAAGGCGTTCCCAGGCCAGGCAGGATACATAATCCCCGCCACCGGGTCCTGGGTCTGCCCCGAGGCCTCCTCCCTGCTGGACGTGCCTGAAATACCTCCACAGGGAGGCGTCCTGACCAGATGCCTGAACCCCCCCGGACATCTGAGCTCCTCACTCTATCCCTAAGAGTCCAGATATCCTACGGAGGAAACTCATTTCGGCCATTTCAGTATTCGCGTGAGGGTTGGAACAAAGATTGACTGGTAAATTGAGAGCTTTGCCTTCAGGCTCAGAACCCTCTTCACCATGACAGTCCGGTACAATGATCGCAAAACTGCACTCGCTGCACTGATCCGCCTGTCAATCTCATGCTCCATTTTACCCTCACTCCTTCATTTATACTGTGGATATGAAATTTTGCTAAGACTTATTCATGAACCGTAGTGCTTTAGCCCACACGCATTTTATTCTTTGTTGCTTGTCCCCGAAGCATTTCATGGCAAGATGCAGGAGGTGGCCAAGTTCAAAGTCAGCACAAATGAGCACCGATTACAGTGTATCCCAGTCAGACATTAGTTTGTTGAGTCGCCATGTAAATAATAAATAATAAAGTCTATCTTAATAAAGTCTATCTTATCTTATCTTATCTTAAAGCATGAATTGTTTGAAAAACAAAGCACTGCCCAAGTTATTGGCTCAGTACCAACGATGATGCAGGCAACCACCCCTCTGACACAGACCTGTCACTCTACCAGTCAATCCCGCCTGCTAATAAGAAGCTCTCATCACAAATCAGTGGGATTACCGGGAGGTTAGATGGTTGATACACAGGTGCTCAGGAAGGCCAGAATGAAAAATGTGGGATGGGAGGTGGAGCGTTTGCACTATCAATCAATATCTCTTTTGTCCTGGATGTGTCCCAGGAGACCCACGAGGCAGCAAGCATTTCATTTACTCCAAAATAACTCAAGATGACCACAGAAAGGGACACATGAAAGCGCACTTAGTTGGTGGATTTGAGAAATCTCCTTGGTGTGGATGGGATATGAGGGACCTCCTTGGTAGTGAATGAATCCACTGTGTTTCTAAATGCACCGGTGTCTGGTTCATCTCAGAAGTGCGTCCGCCAAACCCCTGCCCATTCCTCATTATGTAATATTTCCATACATTACGTAACAATCGTCTTCTGTAGATAAATTAACTTAAATTTTTTTGTTTATTGTGTGAAATTATGCTATGCTCCTTCTCGATATTGTCTTTGTGGATACGTACACTGTGGTGTGACGATACTCTATACCGTTGTTTGAATTGCACGGTTGAAATGGAGCTTTGAAACCTTTGAATCATTAGCAGGGGGATTAAGTGCAATACGCTGTAAAAGGCATATATTTAATGGATGAGTTGCCTAAGTTGTTACACCTGGCCTTGGATGGTTCCTTATAGATGTTAGACAAGTACTGCATTCAGAGGCCAAAGCAATCTTTCGCACGGTGAAGCTTTTAGACCACGGGCTCTGTTTATATTGTGAATCAACGGGTAAGTCACTTCTCCAACGTCAGGATTCAGGGGTAATTTGCATCCCAGTTTAGCGACGATTTGTTGCGTATCTACAGATGTAGAGGAAGTGATCCTTATAAACATGAGTGGGAGAGTGCAGTTTGTGTTTTAAGATGGCACGCCTGCCTCTTTGGAATGGTCAAAATAAGTTGCCTGCTGCTCGGGCAACTTTGCAAAGTTACGTAAGACGGAGATCTGATTGATTACCAGAGTTGCGAGGCTTGAACAGTCACTTGGGCAGATGTTTAGTCTCATGAAGAACAGCCAAAGCGTTATGGTTACCCCAGAGGATGCTCTAAATTGAACACAGACATGCAACTCACTCATTAAGGGTTAAATTGGTTTCCATCCATTCTATTAATTGCACTGCTAAGTAGAAAGGTTTTGCCAGGCTACTTTCCCCCAGGTTAGATTTAAAGAGAATTGCCAGTTTAGGAAATTGTCTTTTACATAACAACGCGTTAATGCTCGTGACCCTCTGTGAACACTTCCTCCAGGAGGACCTGGATCACCAAATCACGCATCGAGTTGAAGCTGGCCTTCTTGGAGATGCAGTACACAGTCGGTGGCTCAGGCATTGTAAGTGAAATTAGTCCCTTTTACTTTTGAGAAGCCAGCACAAAATGTAGCCTCTCTCTCAACATTACATTTTAATATAATTTAAGTTGTACAGTGGACTTGATCCCATAGTACTTTGGTACAAAGTGGAACACATGGAAGACTCTTTGACAGACTCTCATGTCCAGGCTTTGAGTGTATTGGCTTAAAATCATTGCTGTCCTACACCAGTAGCTCAAGAGGGACAGAGTCACTTCAACAGTGGGGTTTCGTTAATTTTCCTGGATGTGTCCTGGAGGCATAATGGTGGGAGGGCAGTGCTGTATGGATGGTACACTAACGCAGACCCTGGACATTAAGGTAAATAATGATAGAATTTACTACTGTAAATTGGAAACCATCTTAACTGAACTTAACTGGCTTATACACTTACATTTATACTTAAATTTACAGATTTATTTGAATTTATCACATTTTTCAAACCTTATTATGTGACAAAACATCCTCAACCAAAAATAAAACCCAAATTATTATGCAAATTATTATGGATTTACAGTATCTCAAAGGTCTTGTGATGTAAATGTTTTCATTTTACTTTTGCCCACACCTGAAATTGGAGCTGGCCTCAGCTCCCACAGCATGTTTTTACGATCGAATCAAATATACGGTCAAAATCAATACCTGCCATTCTGCAGTCTTCTGTAATGTTCACCTTTTGACCTGAGATGTGTATTTCTCGATTGTGGAATAAATGGAATGACTTGCATACGACATGACTGTTGAAATTATTTTGCCACCGACTGTAAATCCCTCAAAAGCACAAGCAAGACCAGCTGCAACATCACAGACGGAGAAGTGGAGGCTGACAGATTTAAAGCTTAACAGCATTTCTCCTTTATTTAACTGCATACTTAAAAAAGGGTTTTAGCAGCTGCCAGTTCTCACCCATAGTGCCCATCTCCCGCTCTACCTAAGGACCCTTCAGAATACTGCCTAGAGAAATTGTCTAAACATTCCTCCTTGTTTCTTTTACACTGTCTGGTTTGACTCCGGTCCAGATGGATCATCATCTCTTTCAGACAATGAAGTGAATGCAATCAGGAGAAGACAAAGAGCAAGAGACGGGGGCAAGCGCTCGTGCTCAATAACGGCTCGAATGCTGTTTTGGTTTTGATGGGATCGCGCCGGGAGTGTTGAAAAGCGTGCATTCCATCACATTTCCTCGTCCACAGCCTAATCGGGGGGCTGCTGTGATTTGTTCTATGCCTGGTGTTATTAGCTTTATCTGCGCTGGGCCTGCCACTGAAGTATGCTGCTCCTCGGCGCTGCAAAGAACTCATTTGCAGATAGCATCTAGGCGAACTTAACCCTGCGTTTCAGCCCGGACATCATGCCACCAGGGCATCTGAGGCTAATGCATGGCTAGCTGAGGTCATTTTCACTGTTGGACAATTACAGAAGAACAGAACAGCTGTTATAAAAACTGTTATAAAAGCAAATCCTACAGTAAAGTGCATTACGGTGTGAAATTAAGGAATATTAATACATTTATTGTGCAATAAAAGTTACAGGTGGTGTATTTAAACATGCAGCTGTTTTCCCCTCTCCCTTCGCTGGCCAATTTACGGACACACACAAACAGCAGCCCAGAAGCCTGAAACTTCATGAAACCATTAGAAGTGCCACTGACCCTGAAGAAACTGTTGTGCAACAACTCTCCACTTGATACTGTATCTGAGGCAATGGAGATTTAACCTTGCAGTCCAGATAATCTTGTAAACTGCTTCAGTGTGGCTAAAATTGAACTTGCAACAACTTCTGATTTGCCTGGTTGACAGATGTTTACTATTGACAATGTGTTATTTGTTTTTCATCTTTTGGTTTTTGTTTTTCACAACAGGAATCACATTATTCGCTACATGCAGACCTCAAATCCTCAGCCTATGATTTATTCTCTGAAAGAAGTGCAAGTATGATGAGGAGGGGGGGGGGGATAATTTGGATGTGTGTTCTGGCTAGGATTGACCCACAGGAGGATGAAACCACTGAGTGCTCTCAAGAGGACCTAATGTAGATTGCCTGAAGATGCAAGATTTAGGTATATTTCTTCATTTTGAGAGGCACTGACATACCAATCATTTTCACCGTGGTCTCATTTGTTTATGGTAATTATACCAAGGTATGACAATTAATTTGACAATGATACAGTGATGTTTAAAAATGATACACGTAGCACCACTCGCTTAGGTGTGACTTGTTCAGGAGACACGCATCCAGCTGCTGAAGAAAACGATGCGATTGTAAAAAAAAATGTAACACTGAACTGTTTTGCAGATGAAGACAAACAGCCTCTTGAGTGGCGATCGTGTATTCGCCTCGTGGAACAATGTCTGCACTATTCCCGGTGTGATCTGCCTTCAGGTCAAGTTGCGTCTCCTGTCAAAACGTTTCCCTTCCCACCAAAGTGGCCATGGTCTGTCTGCTGGCCCTCTGCATGCCTTGGCCCCTTGACCTCTCTCCTTTCCTCTCCTCCTTGTCTCCTACCCTCTCGTCTCTCCTCCTTGTCTCCTCTCCTCTTATGTCCTGCAACATCATTGGTTGACATCACCATCTTACTATATCTTGTTTGGGCATGGTGATAGATTTAGATAGCTGTATACTATATACTGTAGTATCATCAACAACTAATTGAAATGTGAATTGAATGTTAAAATAGAACATCATTCATTCAAGGGCTGAGAGACGCAGCAGGCCAACTGTATACATTTCAATCGGAGTGAAAAGAAGCCACTTACTTTTGGGAATGTCATTAATTTCCTGCCAGTGTTGTCGGACTCGGTCAGATTTCTGTCGGGGAGTGTGTAGTTTGGCTGGAACCCTGCGGGATGATGGAGGGCAGCTGCTCGCTCCAACTCCTCATATTTCTCATCAGAGAGTGAGGGTGAGCGGGATGACTGCTCTCACACGCCTAACAGAACAGTTGGAAAGCAATCTAATCTCCTGCTACTGATCCTTCTGAGTGGATCCCACTGAGGCCTCGTACTGGTTTGGTCTGTGGTGAGTTGTCCCTCAGGTTGTGAAGAATCAGGACTTGATGTCATGATCAGTTGTTAACCAGTGACTATGTTTCCCTGATCCCCAGATTTTGTGTGTGTGTGTGTGTGCGTGTGTGTGTGTGTGTGTGTGTGCGTGCGTGCGTGTGTGCGTGCGTACGTAATGGCCTTTTAGAGGCGCTACATCTAGCATTTTGGGTGTCTCAAAATTCAGACCACATTCCCCATAAACCCTGCTGCTTTCTGGCAAATCCAACCGTTGGCCCATACTGTAAAATGCAGTGTAGAGGCTGCCGATCGCAATGATGGCAATCTCGTTTGTTTACAGTAATGATACTAATCGGGCCAGTGGCGCAATGGATAACACGTCTGACTACGGATCAGAAGATTCTAGGTTCGACTCCTGGCTGGCTGACTCGAACCTTTTCCTGAATTTCCCCAAGGGGATTAATAAAGTGCCATCCTATCCTAATGTTTCAAAATTAACGACAGAGAAGACTGGCCCCTCCCCCCTTCATTGAGCCACTGTAGGTTGGCTCCATTCACCCCAAGGATGTTTTTGGAGACGGGAGGTATACTGGTGGGAAGGTTTTCTCCTAGCACAGGAAGTGACAAATCGAAGCATACAGTAGTAGCCCTCAAACGTTGCAATTGTGCCGTGGAACTGCCCAGCCTCTCGGTAGCCACGCCCACTCACTCTGAATGAGCACAATCATTCAGAGACTGATTCTACCTGACGGTTGTGTGCAAAACATCAATAGACAATTCTGCATAGTCCTCTATTTCTCCTGTCTCTCAATGTGCATTCATTCAAAATTTACCACCTCGTTTTCTAGATTCACGTGGTGTTTCGAAACAGTGAGTCACATGACTGTAGGTGTTTTGAACCGTATCTCGGGACATCGTTCCGACGTAATGAGTGTCGAAAAGATCGAGACAGTATCGAGCATGAGTACCGAGCAGCTCATCCCTACTGTTAAAGGTAATACGAGCAATATTCTGAGCAGCATTTTCGGTTATATTAGTAGAAATTGTCTTTATATCCTGACAGAAATCAATAAATCAAGTCCTCTGAAAAAAAATGAAAAAAATCCGGTGTCTGTAGCAGCTGTAATACTGTAATAAGTCTGTCCAATGGATGGACTACGTGTCTGTTAGCTTGCCCTTCAGCTCGAATTAAACGATTAGATGATCAATTTGGCTGCAATGAAATGATTGGATGGCGTACCTACCAGCCGACTTGCATTCCCAAACAACCGGGAAACCAGACGTCGAGTAATTAACACTGGACCATGGTGGACGAGGACTTCTGTCGCTAAAAAACACTAACTGAGCTACGACGGACAAGCAGAGTTCTGGACACCACATTTCTCCACACCCGTCTTCACGTCGGTTGAGTTTGGTGCTATAATTCACCATTCTTTGGTCGCTGCTACCGAGGAAAGCATTCAGGAAATCCACCACTCAGAATGACTACGCTGGACTACGCCGCGATATGGACTTTTGTTGCTGAAACACCGTAACCGAGCTATATTGGGCAAGCGGACTTCTGGACACCATATTTACCACACCTGTCCACATTTCGGCAACCTACGGCACTGCTGTTAATGAGGTAAACAAAGAAACGAAACCAAAACATTCAAGATCGCAGACGTCCTCGTCCACCATGCTCCAGTGTTAATTACTCGACTCGACTCGACTCGGGTTTACCGCAATGGACGTTGGTAGGCAGGTAGGTACGCCAGCCAATCATTTCATTGCAGCCAAATGGATGATCTAATCATTTAATTAGAGCTGAAGGTAACGTTAACAGACACGTAGTCTGTCCAATCATTTCATTCGGTCCGAATGAAATGATTGGACGTATTTATTACAGTATTACAGCTGCTGCAGACACCGGATTTTTTTCATTTTTTTCCCCAGAGGACTTGATTTATTGATTTCTGTCGGGATATAAAGACAATTTCTACTAATATAACCGAAAATGCTGCTCAGAATATTGCTCGTATTACCTTTAAGTGCACTATAGATGAGTTGAGAGACATCACTGCGCCTCCTGGCAGCCAAATCAAGAATAACCGTTGAATTCAAGCTAAAAAAAATTGACTGTCATCATGAAGGGGCGGCACAGCAGCAGGCCGTGGAAGCTCCACATACAATTTTATGCAGCTGTATCTGTACGAGTCGAACGCACACAACCCCGAAACAGCAGTGAGCGAGCTAGTGCCTCGGCTAGCAATACTGAAAGCTGATTTACAACAAGCAAAGATGACTAAAGCTGCTATCAAAGCTGCAAAAATTTACCTCTCACTACCATGACTAAATTACATAAAGTTACACAGTGCAGGTTTAGGTCTACGCAAATATAACGGTGGTGTTGTGTTTGGTTGGTTGGAATCAAAACCTACACACTCTTGGCCCTTCGTGGCACATGGTTGCCTATCCTTGAGACAGAGAGTAACCAGATGTTTGGGTGGGATTTGACCCAACAGTATAGTTATTTTCACTAAATACATGGGTCAAATGATCAACTCAACTTTCTGGATTGAAATAGACCAACCCAGCAGTTTTTTAACCCAGCACTTTCCAGACACTACGAATTTGCATTTAGCAGGCCATTAAAAATGTGTTCATATACACATTAACCCAGCAAATATGGTGCATACACACATGCATACACACACACAAAGATTTTTAGCATAACTCCGTCTCTCGTCACAGGTCTCTTGGGATGGGCACACACACACACACACTCAAATGGCCATCTCACAGAGCTCCTGTTCCAAACACATCCTCCATCCCGTCACAACAAGCCTTTTTCAGTCAGCTCATATTTATTTCCCTCCTCTGCTCATCAATGGGCCTTTATGGACCATTTTTCGTCACACAAAACCCACCTTTGTCCGCACAAACCACTTTCTGGAAGAGTCGATCTACATTTCTGCTTGATTCTTTGATGTGTGGATGTTTCCACTGGAAAGGACGTAGTTCAGGGAAGCGAAACAACTTCGCTCGACTCTTCATGCAAGTCTGTTCACAGCTCCGCTGCTGTTTTGTATATTATGTAATTCAGCCTGTCATCTGGGAAAGATTGATGGGATCAAAATGTTTAATTGTAATGCATCCAATCAAAGTGAGATAACATGTGTTTAAACAAGGCGTGGTAACCCACCATTTACAATTCCAGTCAGTAGAAGCAGAAAAATAATCACACAGAAAACAAGACTGATTGCTGGTTTCTGTTCAGTATTTCAGTTGTATAACAAAACACCCTGAACAACGCATAAATTGAGGACTTCTAATAAAACATGTTTGCATGAAATATTTTAGCAGTAGCATTCCTCCTCTTCTTGAATGCATAAATGTAGAGAGCAATCGTGTGCAGCAGTTAAACAAAAATCCAAAAATCCCACCCGCTGGACCCACCGCAGTCAACGCGGTTAATGTTACGTACACTTGAAAACCAAGAGACTGTGGAGAGAGGCTCGCTGAGGCAGGGGGCCGATGGGAAGAGGAAAAGCCCTGTAGATAAAACTGTCCCGCAAAAACAACTGATTGGCCCCAAGGAGCCCGAAGGAGAGGAGACAAAATCATCTTCCATACCTCCACTGCACTAAACTCTTAACTACCTGTGCTATATAGCGCTGCTTTGGAATGAGAGGACATTAAAGTTTACTGTTAGTTTAGTGTGCCACCTTTGGCTCAGGGTCTTTTTATAACTGCCTGAGGGGGTGAAACCTCTCTCAGCTTTCACGTGCAGACTGGGAGAAGGGCTTTTTTTGCAGCAAAACACTGGGATCAGGTTGCTGGTAATTAACACATTAATATGTACAGTTAAGTGCATAAGGGGGAAAAGATATACAAAAGCATTAATGTGTGTGTGTGTGTGTGTGTGTGTGTCTGACTAGACGGCCTAACTTCAAGCAGCTGGAGGGTCAGCAACAGCCAGAGAGAGAGCATGAGCGTTGTGCAGAGATTTTCTTTCCTCCTTTCCCCCCCTCCTCTTCTTCAAGTCCTTCGTCTGCAGATGACACCGGCATGTGCCACACGTTTGAGAGAGTGACGGAGAGAAAGAGAATGATGGAGAGAGAGAGAGAGAGAGAGAGAGAGAGAGAGAGAGAGAGAGATGGAGAGAGGTGGAGAGATGATGAGAGAGTGAGAGAGAGGTGGAGAGAGGTGGAGAGAGGTAGAGAGAGAGAGAGAGGTGGAGAGAGGTGGAGAGAGGTAGAGAGACGAGG
>CABFOP010102990.1:0-14294 GCA_900683385.1 Anoplogaster cornuta | reverse complement strand
GAGGAAAGAGAGAGAGAGTGTGTGTGTGTGTGTGTGTGTGTGTGTGTGTGTGTGTGTGTGTGTGTGTGTGTGTGTGTGTGTGTGTGTGTGTGTGTGTGTGTGTGTGTGTGTGTGTGTGTGTGTGTGTGTGTGTGTGTGTGTGTGTGTGTGTGTGTGTCCCGGCTGCAGAGAGCTGAAGTTGAAAGGTCTAGCCACCCCGAGAGGCAGTATACACCAGCAGCAACAGGCGGGGGTTCAGACACAGACACAGGAGGGGTCAGGGCAGCACGCAGAGGTCACCTGCGACAAAGCCCCCCTCACCAAATATGAGTAGGTCCATTCACTCCGCTGTAGGCTATGTTAGTAAGCCTAGTTCAAAAGTGCAATAGAGCAGAAAACTTTATGGTCCAAACCAAGCAAACGTTTCTCCACAATGAAAAAACAAATCACCTCCACACACCTAAAACAAACCTCATTTCATGTCATCCTCCTGCCTTATTCATCTTATTCATAGCCTCTCCTAGTAGCCTGGGAAATGTTCCTGTTTTAGCAATTAAAAGGCCTCTTAATACTCTCTTATATCGCTCACACAACTGTCAAAACAGGTGTCAAGTAGCCATCATATAATTACTGTAACTTGACGGCAAAGCGGATGAAGATTTAATGTTGAAATACAAGAGAGCATGTAGTTAGGAGCAGAGTTCAGTTGTGGCATCTCAGTTGGATGTGCAGATGAAATGAAAGTAAATGAAAGTAATTACCCCTTTCTAAAAGAACACTAATTGTTTTCTGAATTCTGTCTCTGTGCAGCCGCTACAGTTTCATCCCAAAATCTCAATGACCATTGGTCATTTTTCCCCTCAGGAGAACACCACGAAATGGAGACCTGCCTACTACTGATGCATGAGGCCAGAAACCAGGTCTGACATCACCAAGACACAAGTGACACAACATGACACAAGTCATGTTAAGACAATAAGAGGAGAAATGAATGACTGAATGAATGAATTAATAAATAAATGAAAGAATCAATCAATCAATCAATCAAATTATCAATCAGTTATTAACCACTCGTTCAGACGAGCCAGTGATCTCTCAGTCAACTGCAGCAGACAGTGCATGTGATACAGCTGTCAAGGGAAAGGTCAAACATTACTGACATACCTGTAGGAAAGTGATTGATTGATTGATTGATTGATTGATTGATTGATTGATTGATTGATTGATTGATTGATTGATTGATTGATTGATTGATTGATTGATGCTGTCAAGATGTTAAACTAGGATTTGGGCTGTTTCAGACCTCCAGCCTAAAGGAGTAAAAGAAGGAGAGGACAGTGTTTCGTCCAGATCTTTAACAGGGTTTTGCTCATGCGTTCAGCCTCTCCTGACCACAGTAGTAGTAATGTAAACGTGCGACAGTGTCAGAAACTTCCCACCTCTCAGTTGACATGAACGCTTCTCGAGACTAAAGACAGGAGGTGATGACATTTTGCAGTCTGCTCCTATAGTGGGATTAAAAATCAGTTCAAGATTAACTTCAATGACAAATTTTGTGTTCTGTCCTTTTTAATGACTTTTTAAATGTATATAAAAAGACAACAGGGTAATCTTTTTTACAGGGTAATCTTTATCTTGTATTTTTGCTTTTTTAACAAGTTATTGTTATAAATCAAAATGCTATGTTATCCAAGAGACACATAAAATGTTTACCTGCTACATTTTGACTGCAGTACACAGACGCAAACAATCTTTAAAAAAAAAAACTCTTTCTAATCTTATAATGACTATCTAAACCGTGAGAATCCACATAGAATGGGTTTATTTCCTGTTCAGCTATGATGAAATCAGCTCTGTGCTACATCACATGTTCTGTTCCTGTCTGAATGCACCTTTGTACTGTAGAATCCAGAAATGTATGTCTAGGTTAATGTTGCTTGTTTTGTTTTGTTTTTTTGTTTTTTGTTTTTTGTTATCATTAACACTGCATCATTATAGTTGCTTTATTGAGGTGATTGTGTCAGTTCTAACATCTTATTTATTGAAATTAAACAACATTGTATTCTAAAACGGATCAGTATTGTGAAGGAAAATCAAAACAAAACATTATGTAACTAACCTGCTTTAATATTTATTGCTACTAACAATACAATGACAGATTGTCATCATGATAGAATTAAAATTGAATGCGATGTTTTACTTTGGTGGAGCATCTGAGTATGAATGATCAGCCACTCTGGGGACCTGTAGTTTTAAGAGAACCTTACGTAAGTAGTCATGATTGTAAAACATATAACATAGCAAAGTAGATTCACATAATATGTTATTTTTACAGTATGTATGGATACTGAGAGTTGACCTGGCATTTTGAATGCTAGAGGTGACAACTGAAATACCACCTGATGTCTGTTGTAGCAATTTGTATCCCTTGTTGTCTATTAGCTGCTTGAAGATGCAGGGTTTGCAGGGTTTGATAATGACATGACCATATCAATGAAGTATTTGGATACTGCTGTATTATTGTATTGAACACTGTACATGGTTTGTACATACACATGTTGTTACATCTTTGTATTTGATAAAAACATGGAGATTGTAAAGCAGCCTTATGTCATTTGTGCTCACCAAATGGACGCTTGCATGGTAAAGGAAAAATGTCTATGTATGTTTTTAAAAGCTACAGAATTACAGAATGTTACCAAAACAAAAAAAACCAAACTAAAACGTATTTTCTAACTCCAGATGTTTGACAGGTGATACTGGCTGATACCTTCCCTGGAAGACTGAGGGAACTATATAATAAAATATTCTAGGACTATCACGGTAATCCATCCATTGGATCATCATCTATTGTGAAAACCTCTCTACTTCTGCCAGACATTGACCACCGCCTTGTCAGCAGGAGAAAGATGCTTTCACATTCTGTCAGATTGGTGACATGTTCTGTCTTTGTCCACAAGGGGGTAGTACTGTGCTCTTTTATTATTATCAAACTAATAGTGGTTTGAGCAGCTGGTATGAAAATAAAGCTGTACTATGCTTAATTTATTAGAAACTATAAAATCCCATCAATTCATCAACCCCCCATTAAAAATCCAGGCAGAGATGCCCCACTACCTCTGGGTGCCCATTTATGTAATTTCCCTCTGTAGTGTTACATATCTACACAGCAGCAAAAATCCAACAGTACAACAGAAGTGCTCACAGTTTTGTTTGTATTACTGTACTATCTACAATTAGTAAGGTAATGCATTCTGCATTGATATTGTCCTAGATGTCCTTTACTAATGTTATTTACTGACAAGCAAATTCAATCAATTTACTTAATTCCTATATTGTAACTTCCAACCAGGTACAATACTGTATCAGTTCTATGTATAGAAGTGTCTTAGTGGAGGACCTGCAGGAGCGTGATGGGCCACTGAAGAGGCCACATTACACCAAAACAAACCTCATGACCATCCTTAATGAACCCAGACATCTTGAGACCATGAGCCTCTTACCTATGGCCTCTCTCAAGTTATTTCATTTCGTTTTGTTTCATTCACAAAGTAATTCAGCATTATCTGCCAGTATCCTATACAGAAGACATTCATCTCAGATTTTGTCATTCTTTATATATTTTTTGGTTTTTATAGTTAGTAAAGTAGTATACGCTGCAAGACCATGAATACACTACATGTCCACAAATAAACCAGATGATTATTGGACATAAAATATGACAATCAAATCAATTTTACTTGCTATAACCTTCAGGGGTTCTGCAGTTGTTACAGGAAGAGTTAAGAAAATATGATTTGTCTGTTTTGAGAGCAACGTTCTCAAGACACTTAAATGAATCAATTCTGCATCTGTTTTACAGTACCATTAATTCTAGAGTGGCAGAGGGGAATCTAAATCTGATAATTTTTACAGTTACACACATACACCCACACATGCATACTAGAAAAATGAGAAATGAGAAATCAAACAATGGATGTCATCTAACTTCCTTCTTTTAAATGGTGAGAAAACTGAAATGTGAATTCTTGGTCCAAAGCAGATTAGAAATAAATTCTGTGATCTCACTCTGAACATGGCTGGTTCCACAATTTCACAAAGCCCTTGTATTAGAAATCTTGGTGTCCTTTTGGATTGTAATCTTTCCTTTGAAGAACATATCAACAATATTACAAAGACTGCATATTTCCATCTACGAAATATTGCCAAGATTTGTCCCATTCTTTCCATGGCTGATGTTGTAACACTTGCATTTGTCTCATCTAGGCTTGACTACTGTAATACACTCTTCTCTGGTTTACCTAAATCTATTATTATCAAATTACAACTCGTACAAAGCACTGCTGCCAGGATACTACCCAAAACTAGAAAATGTGATCATATTTCCCCTGTTCTTCATTGGCTCCCTGTACATGCTAGATCTGACTTCAAGATTGTACTTTTAACCTATAGAATATTACATGGACTTGCACCATCCTACTTATCATCTCTACTCACTCCCTATAACTGCTAGGGCTCTACAATCCCAAAATGCCGGTCTCCTGACTATTCCAAAAACATATAAAACTTCAGTAGGTGGCTTTCTCCTACCAAGCCCCTCTTCTTTGGAATCGTCTTCCTACCCAAATATGAGTCGACTCATTTAAAGGTCAACTCAAAACACATCTTTTCGCATCAGCCTTCAACCTCACTAAATCTGCCCGAAAATACTGTATTGTTGTTTCTTACTTTGAATATTTAAATATTTAAAGTTTTCTGTTTGTAATGCTCTGTGTGGTTTGTCTAGCTTCTGTGCGTTCCTACTGTATGTACTTTGCTGATTCTGCTCTTACTGTTTTTATTATATGTATTGTATGTGTTAAGTGTTCTGTTTGTGGTGCTTTGTATGTGGTTTGTCTCACTTTTGAACGTTCTTTGGATATTTAGCTGTTTTTATTGTGTGTGCAGCCCTTTGAGGCATAGTTTGTGATATTGGGCTATAATAAACTTTGACTTGACCTGACCTGACTTGACATGCAGACATCCTGTTATTGTCATATATGAAGTGCAGGCCGAGAGTTGTGCTGACATTGGCGCTTTTAAGGCTAGTTCTTAATCCTGATGTAAACAAAAGACAGAACATTAAAAGACATTTCATTGCCTACTTTATTACTGTAACTGTGGATAAAAACACTAAAATTATACAACAGCGAAGTACAAATTGTGGAAATTAAACTGTAAAAAACATATTTAAATTTGTAAATATTATAGTAAAATATTTGCAATACTTGAGTATTATAAACATCAGCCAACCTTTTTTTCCTAAAATGGATCTGCAACATTTTTAAATGAAATGCTTCAAATATACAGTTGCTAGAAAAAGTTTGTGAACCCTTTGAATTACTTGCATCCCTGCATAAATGAGTCATAAAATCTGGTCTGATACACAAAAATTTACTTTCACATGTTTTTATTGAACATATTGTTCAAATATTAATGTTTATTAATGTGAACTTCCAGGATATTGACCTCTATAAAAGGGGGTAATGGACGTCCAAGTCCAGGTGATCCAATCAATGAGATGACATCCTGTGGGTCCTGTCATATAAAAACCCCACAAGGTTATGTTTGGTTAGAGTTGTTGACTCATAAGGCTGGAAAAGGATACAAAAGCATTTCCAAAGACTTGGACCTCCATCAGTCTACAGTCAGACAGATTGTATCAGTAAATTCAGTGATCTGAAGCTTAATAGAGGTTGGGTCATGCAACATGACAATGACCCCAAACACTAAAGCAAATCTACAACAGAATGGCTTGAATATAGGAAAATCTGTGTTTTGGTTTTGGCATGACCTGCAGCAAGCCGCTCATGCAAGACATCTATATCAGGCGGGAGATCTCAGCCGCCCCTATCCCCTGAGCCTGTAGTGTCGGTACCGAGCACAGGATCTGCAACTCAGTCTGTATATGAGGCCGTGAGCCCACCCCCACCTCCAGCTAGCCCATCCCCAGCCACGAAGGAGCTTTCAAAACTAACCATTTATATGAAGGAAGTTTCATCCATATTCACATACAAGAACCCCAGATTAAATAAGAAGATACACTTTATTAATCCACTTTTAGTGGTCACACACACAGCATGCAGGAAGTGGTGAACTGCAAACACACAAAGCATGCAGGTAGGGTGGCCCACGGAAATTGAGTCTCTGTATTTAACCCATCCTGGTTCTTTTCACTGCCCCTCCAGGGGCAGCCAGGAGCATGGGGCAGCCCACTATGGAAGGAGACCCCATGGAGCATGGGGAGAACATGCAAACTCCACAGAGAAAGGCCCGGGAGGTAGCCCACCTCGGCACCCCAGAGTCAACAGCGCCCCAGGCGGGAATCGAACCCAGGACCTTCTTGCTGTCAGGCAGCAGTGCAAGCACCGTGCCCCACAAAGAATCCAACTTAGAGAAATATGGGTTTTCCCTTAAGTAAGGCAGATATATAAAATGCATGGCAATATTAGCTCTTGATCATATTCCATTATAATCAAATTACTTTAAGGAACTAAGAAAATCACAGTAAGAATTATAATGTTACGATTGTGTTCAATTATCACAGGGAGATTTTGTCATAAGGAAATCAGGTTGTGAATGTTATAGGGAAATGGGTTACTCCCTAACCACAATGTGAATGTGGGAACGGGGAAGTTACTGGAAAAATATCTGCTGAGTATGCTGTTAGTATGGTGCCACACTATGACTGACAGGATAATACAGAACTGGGGGAAGTGAACTATGCTGACAGCTGTAACCCACTGATAACAGGAAGTATGTTTCTAACATGTACATTTGATTTAATTGCCTTTGAGCTTTGTATTTGACTTCACTCCTCTCAGACACTGCTAGGTCTGAGAGGGATAGATTAGGTGGGAAACCCTTCTTTCCTTCTCTAAATTTAAATTGGTTTAACTTTGAATTGTAGTCCATCCTAGATCTGGGGAGACAGACCTGCAAGATGTCACTGGAATTCAACAGCAACTCAGAGGAGGACAGAGGAAATTATTTTAATCTGATGGCTGTTGATGACGATTTCAAAATTAGATCCAAGTATGGAGGTCGATTTCACAGGTCAGGTCAGAATGCACACCTTCTTACGTTCCCACAAACTTTTACTGAGACACCTAAATAGTAGCTGTAAGAATTATAGGCAGTATTGGTCCAAAGTTATAAAGGCTATGACATGAGGCAATACAGATGGATGAGGATTGGCAAAGGGATTTTAATGTAAATAAGAGAGAAGGGTACAAGGAGCAAACATATAATGACAAAATATTGTTGAATAACCTAATGATAACAAATAATACATTACCCATCTGCATTGCCTCAAAATGTTTCCTATGTTTTATGCACTTATGATGTGTGTGCTTTAGTTCAGTGGTGTAAGAGCTGGACTGGAGCTTCTGTAGTGTGTCTGGTGCTGCTGTGTCTTCTTCTGCTGGCTGGGATCATAGTCCTTATGACCCACTGTGAGTACAGTATTGTGCCATTAATGAGCATACGTGCACAGCAAAATCAACAGAGTTAACTTAATTTAACCCATCACAGTTAATTTAACACTTTTGGATAGTTTTGAACACTCGCTAACACTGGAAAACTTGTGGGAGGAATATTGTGAGGGACTTGTAGAGAATTTTTATACCTATACTGATGCTAACCACCATCCTGTTGCAGACACCGATGTTACTGGTGATGCTAAAATGCTGGAAGACATTCAGGCCAAATACGAAAACCTGACAAGTCAGTGGAACAAGTCACAGAGCAACTACAACAACCTGACCGAAAAGAGAGACCAGTTACAGACCAGATACAACTCCCTGACTGAAGAGAGAGACCAGTTACAGACCAAATTCAACTCCCTGACTGAAGAGAGAGACCAGTTACAGAGCAGATACAACTCCTTGACTGAAGAGAGAGACCAGTTACAGAGCAGATACAACTCCATGACTGAAGAGAGAGACCAGCTGAAGATCAGTTCCAGCAAGATGGCTAAAGAGAAAGAGCAGTTACAGAGCCGATACAACACTGTGGCTTTAAGTCGAGATGAGTTGCAGGAGGAGGTCACAAGGCTTTCGCTCAATATCACAGGTGAGAAATTTTATTCAACCAAGAAACTTCACACTGACATTGGAATCGAGTACATTCTTCCCTGTTCACCCATGGGAATTTGCCTTTGGCTTTACAGTGGTAGAAGAAAAATGACCAAGATACATCAAATACAAACACCACAAGAAACAGATTACAACAATGCAACAAAGATTCCAATACATATTCCATGAAACAGTTTAGTTGTTTTTTGGGTTGTTGTTTTTTAGAAGCTTATTCCAATTCTTAGTTATTATGAAGCCTCCTTTCAGGACATGCATGACATTTTTTAGAAGTTGGATATAGCCTCCCAGCTTTTGTCAGCAATGCAATACAAGGAAATTGGGTTTACATCCATTGGTTTACAAATGACATGCATTATCCTGCAAAACAGCTTATGGAAATGCATGGAATAGCTGCATGCAATTTGAAGGATATTTGGACTTTTACGATGCCCTGAAAAGAAATTTGTTTAGTGACAAATCCAATAGGTCTCTGAAAAACCATGTACTGTCTCTGTTTAAAATGACACTCCAGTATGCCTCGAAGCAACACACAAATCGTGTATCCAAAATAGCAACTCTAATAGTCAGTTTTGTAAACAGCACGCTCTCTGCAATGAAAAAGTTTAAACTGTAGAGCTGTAGAATTCTGAATACTTCATCGATCAACCAGGAAATGAAGAAGTTATCAGCTGTCGCATCATTATAACAAAACAGCCAAATGGAGCACTGCAAATTCTCCATGTAATTCTCTTTATGGGCTGACTGCATAATTCTGTTTAAAGTTTTAAAAAGTAGATTAAATATAACGGCAGTGTACCTTAACAAAAAAAAAAATCAAAGCTTGTTTCACTGTCTTTTGATTTGTGAGCAGGGTTTAAATTGTAAAGTAGGAGGGGATCCCTGTTCTTAAACTTTATGATGACTTCCACCAGGCTGAAAGGCAGTAACCTACACCAATAGCTCCCTGTTCTGCTGGCTCCCACCCACCCAAAACCTAACTGTACCAAGGTTTTAATAACTAAAATATATACTTAAAATTTCTAGAAAAACCCTGCCGTCAAGGATGGACAAAGTTCAACGGTAGCTGCTACTATGTTTCCACTGGGAGTAAAACCTGGGAGAAGAGCCGGGAGGACTGTCAAGACAGAGGAGCTGACCTGGCAATTATAAACACCAGAGCAGAGCAGACTTTTCTCACAAGATTTCAAGACAGAACCTGGATCGGTTTATCTGACAAGCAGCTAGAGGGGAAGTGGAAGTGGGTGGATGGGACTGATTTGGTAGGTAAAGGATTCTGGCAAGCCGGGGAACCCAATGATGTGGGTGGAAGGGAAGACTGTGTAGAGGTCTCGCGTGAATTAGGATGGAATGACATGCCTTGTCGTGAAACTTTATCTTGGGTTTGTGAGGAATAAGGTCCAACTGGCAGCCTCTTGGGTTGATGTCATTCACTGTCTTCCATCCCATCTCACAGTGCAACAGGCATCCAGCATCTCCAACTCTCAAGAGCCAGTGCTGATGTTTGAACGTGTTGCACTGTGAAAGACAGCAACTCAAGAAGCTGCTACCTACATGCACTTGGTCCATTTATCAATTTGATCCAACTTATTCTTGTTGCTCCTGTGAATGTGATTGATGGACAGTTACACTTGTTTTCTCAAACAAGTCTGATAAGAACTTCATTTTTGTTGTGCTTATCTAATGATGAGCTAAACAGTTCATTTCAAAAGTTAATTTCTATCAAGCAAGTCCTTTAAATATACTATAATCTCACTTTAAAAATGTGGAATATTTTCCTTTTAGATGTAATATGTTCTTTATAACATAAATCTATTAACATTATGAATGTTTACTTAAGGAAATTGACCTTTGAAGTTGCAATTGATTTATTTTATTTGGCATGAAATGCAATTTATACAATGAACTAAGGTAACTGCCTATTGACAGTTTCCTTTGGTCTTCACATTCTTGCCCATTAACATTGTTCCTGCTTTTGAAAATAATAAATTCAGAACATGTTTACATGAGTCAAAATGTATTATTGAACAAATTGCACATAATTCAGCCATATTACACAATGCCCTTGCTTCTGAATTTCTTTTTTTGCAAGTTAATCAATAAAAATTGAACAGAAGGATGATGGATTGGTTGACTTTATGTTTCCCAAGTGACAATTTATTTCACACTTACAGAGTCAGTTGTTTGTTGCATAAAGTAAAATATAAGAATCGCTGTTCCATCCATCCACCCATCGCTTTTCCATGTAGAGGAAAAAAGGTTCAATTTGGCTGACATGCAACAAGCTAGTGCTCTAGGTGACTTCATGATTTGCACTTTCTCATCCAATTCCATGATACATGAATAACAGCAGCTCTGAAAAATATTTCTTATCCCAGTGCCGGTCACATCAGCAATGAATGTAATAGGATTGTGTCATTGTCTAATCCTCGTTTTGATTGATTCTACCTATAGTCACTTTACTATTAGCCACACTAAAATCAACTAAGCTCAATGTTGCAGCTGACCTTTGTGAGGTTATGTCAACATTAGTTCACATAACACAAATCCCAGCTAAACATTAACAGTGGTTCAGCACCAGAAACTGCTCTGAGCAAATGATCTTATAGATGGCAATTTTACTTATTTGTATGAACGTGGCACATAGCCCACTTCATAGGAAGCTGACTGCAGGTATGTCCCATTTATTTGGGTTAAAGGATAATTCCTGTTATTTTCAAGCAATATTCATCTGGTTCTTTAGCCTGAGAGTAGTTTAAGATCCAGGTAATTTGGAGTGTGTGGTTTGGAGGGGCAACTGTGACATGCTATCTTGAAATCACCTTGAAAAAGTGTTATGTTAAATGATTTTGCCCCAAGATTTGACACATATCACTGGTGCCCCTATGCCCTTTTTGTTGCTGTTTGTGTGGCTGCGATGAGAGAACCAAACCATGTGTTCCAGTTTTTCCTGGTCATCCTGAATATCACATGAAAAAAACTGGAGTTATGCTTTAACATTTGAGGCTTCAGGTGAGCAGGCCTATGCTAAGACAGTGTTGGTTTGGGAGACTGTGCTGTGTTCTCTGGCCTATATCTCTCTCCTCTTGGCATTTCCTTTCCCCATTAAGATAATATTCACATTTAAAACTCCTCAATGCGGCTCTGCCAAGGTTAATCAGTAACTTTCTTTTCTAACAATGTGGGAGGAATCAATAGAACCTACTCCAATGCCAACAATAGATTTTCCCTCTAACTATATTCAAATGACTCCTGTTCCTGGACTGTGGTCTCTGCTGCTCTTAAACAAAGTGCTCCAGCAGACTGATAAAGGTTAAAAAAAATTGGGGAGAAAGAATTGCTGCCTTCAATTGCTGTTGGAAATATGGCAATTACAAATAGAGCACATATGAATGTCCTAAGAAAGTGGTGCCTGTGTTGCCAAAATGCATGGAAACAACAATCAATAGTAAAAGTGATATATTTTATTGTTTGCTGTGATGGACTGGTGACTTGTCACTATGGTGGGATAGGTTCCAGCCCTTCGTGACCCTGAGAAGGAACAAGCAGGTAAATAAAATGAATGAATAATTGAATTAATTAATTAATGTTATTTTTTGACATTCTACATATATAATTGTTTTTGTTTCTTTGTTCATTCTTTGTTGAACCTTTAGTTGTCGCACATATGCAGCAACTTTTAGCTAATAAATTATAATCACTATGTATGATTTAGGTAAAATAACACCAGCTGAATGATGAATGGCGATTCAACACTGATTGTGATCATTTCAAAAGAACAAAACATGAGTTTTGAGTATGAGTTTTTTCATAACATTACTAGAAACATGGTGCAAAGTGCAACACAGCTAAAAGTGAAACAGTAATGGCCTGGCTGGGGATCAGCATGTTACTAGGGCCTGTGAGCTATACATAATTATCTCAAGATCATAATCACAGGATTATGATCCCATGGATACTCTCTTATTGGATCCACCTAACTACGCACACACCCCAAAGACAACAATAACAGCATGGTGAGTCACTGTTCAGCCTACTAATAAAATGAAACAGCCACCAAAACGACAGGGTCCAGTTTGATGTGATTTCCAGCCAACGAGCACTTGACTCTTGGATTTAGGAGCATACGAAAGCCACCTGAAGGCAGCATCAGTTTCCAGGGAGTGGCCCATGCACCTGTCCGACCTGTTTAGGGGACACATGACTCCGGAGGAATGTGCCCACTGCTGCTGTCCTTTGTTGAATTGAGCCCTCTGTGTCTTTCAGAGGGAGACAGAAAGAGAGTTAGAAGAGAGAGGGAGAAATAGAGATGTCGGAGCCAGCCACAAATCCTGCGGTGACCTCTTTCCCAGCAGCGACTATTTCTCTACCTTTGGGACTGGAAATATTGAGGACCTATTCTGGAGCTCTTATTTGTTTAGAGATAGTAAGTGTTACCTTTTAGAATATGTTTATTACTGATGTTTAACTGTAGATGACTATATTAAATGCATCAAGTAACCTCTATAGTACTGCAGAAGTACTCCTGTATTTCTTTATTTACCATTGGAAAGGCTAATGACCTTTAGTTCTAGTTAGACTTTATCTGGTAATGACACACAGACCGTGCATGTGAGTGTGCTCTGTGATGATGGTGTAAGCTACTCAGTGTTGGGCTGGGCTGGGCTTGTTGCCTACAATTTGACAACAGTAGAAAATTCAAATGTAGCCCCATTAGGCAAAGTGGTGAGGGAGGGCCAGGGGGATTTTACAGAAAGAAGCAGATTAAATCATGATGCATGTAGCCCAGTGGTTTTAACCCAATGTGTCATAATCATCTCTTCTCATAATATTATATATATAAAGGAATAAATACATACATTTAGCAGATCTATGTCAGCATAGAGGAAGGGTTTTTTCTCTCTTTCTTCTTCCCAGCTATTTGGTGCATGACCATTAACCCTGCAAGGTGACCTCCACCTGCCACCATATGTACAATATTAAAGCAGCCTGTCAACAATATCACTATTTATCTATAGGTCCATTTCCAGCTGTTTGAATTGACTTTTAATACCACACATTTTCATAACAGCATGTTGCTAATGTTACTCTGTTTTCTCCAATTTATCCAAACCATAATGGTCATTAACTCTAGATAGCTTCTGAACAGTAATAACTTAATCATTACAAGTTATATAATATAAGTATAAGTTCAATCATTACAACATAAAGTTTTTAAGTGTTATCCTCTGGGTCCAGATGTGTATGTGTTTCCTTTCATCCCAAATAAATCAAAAACAACAGATGAATCTGTTCTAAATTTTGAACAAATGCCATAGGCTCTATTAAAAACTCCTCTCAATAAAAAAAATAAAAAAAATAAAGATGATGATTAACAAGGGGGACAAAAATTGATGTGAATAGCATAGTGTGTTATGAAGAACGTTATTGTAATAATGTTAATCATAAAACTATTCAACATCACTGTTATTAAAGTTGTAAGTCTGCACTGTCATAAAATGTTTCAGTCCATTATTATTGCTATAGGCCTTATAAATATTACATATCAAAATAACATACCAATACTATGCCTTGTGGCTTCCAATGTACCACAAACTGTTAATAAGCTTATAGCCTGTAAATGTAAATTGCTGCTGCGATCATTACCAAGCGTTGGTAAACTGAATTCCCAGATAAACAATAAAATCAATTTTGTATTTGTCACCAAATGTTTCGTTTCTATGTCCCCAGTTATTTGGTGGTCTGGTATGGATCCTGGTGGCTTCGTCCAATGTGCCGGTGCCTCTGCTGCAGGGCTGGGTGATGTTTGTCTCGGTCACCACCTTCTTCTTCTCCTCCACCTACCTCGCCGTCTTAATCACAGGCCTGGCTGACCGCATCAATACCGACTGGAACTTCCTGGTATGCTTTTGATAACTGAGCTAATCAATCAGTCAGTTAGTCAGTCAGTCAGTCAGTCAGTCAGTCAGTCAGTCAGTCAGTCAGTCAGTCAGTCAGTCAGTCAGTCAGTCAGTCAGTCAGTCAGTCAGTCAGTCAGTCAGTCAGTCAGTCAGTCACTCAGTCACTCAGTCACTCTCTCTCGTGAATTCAGTGGATGTTTTACAGCCACCAGAGCCCAAGATGGTGTATGATTATGCAATATTATAGTTTATGTTGAGTTGTGGCCTTATGCATGGTAGTCTA
>CABFOP010102989.1:0-10204 GCA_900683385.1 Anoplogaster cornuta | reverse complement strand
CCCTAGAAACTAGAAGCAGCCGTCAGTTAACAAGAAGTGCTCTGTGGAGCGGGCCGACTTTCCAGCCAACCAAATCTAAGTGGGCCTTTTGTCGCTTACTTAAAATAGGCACCCAGTAACTGGGAGGAGGCGCACAGACACCCGCTCACACACACGTGCACTCTCATTCACAGAAACACACATGTACATACTATATACATACAAGAAGGCTGTCGTATAAACTCTCTCTCTTTCTGTCTGCCTCTCTCTCTCCGTTATCACATGGGGGAGGATAGTGAAAACAATCTGTGTGCTAGGGTAATGTGTTTATATATGTGTGTGTTGGAAGAATGGATGAAGACCAAATCATTTCAGGAAAATAAAAAATAGTTGTAGGGTTTGCATCCTGCGTTTGCCCACCCGTCCGCCCACCCATCCATCCATCCCTCCCTCCAGCCACCCCCATCGCCCAAGTGCTCCTGCAGGTGCAAATTACTGACAGCTGAAAGTGGCCCACGCACGGCAACATTATAAATAGCCCTAACAGGTAATAAAATGTTTAAACAGTCGCAGCCAGACTCGGGCCTCTGGAGCGGCCAAAGACAGCGCTTTTAACTAGCACTGTAAAAACACAACTGTGCCACGCAACGCTCTGCACTCGCACACCGCCACACTGGCAACGTCTATGGGGACTGCCACCGGTCATGAAAACTGACTTTGTGTAGCTCCGCGTTTGATATATTGCCAGTTAATAACATCGCCCATGAAGAAACCTGACCTGGGAGGGTAACCGGTTTTTCAAATGAGATTTAAACAATCAGTTACATTCTGTTTTGCTGCGCATACACACACAACGAGGGTAGTTAGGCTCATGTGTTAAATGGAATTCGCCTGGAACCGCACTCGTGATTTGCCGCTTTAAGAAGTTTTTCAGCTAAATTCAAAAGGAACACAGCCACAAAAAAACAACACTATCAAACATTTATTTTACAGATTGGTAATTGTATATCTAACAAATGGCTACAAGAACCGCGTCCAACATTTTACTATTTGCATAACTGGAAAAACGGAGGCTGATACCGCCCCGCACCAGGGTAATTTGCAAGTTCAAAATGTTCTATAAGACTTAAAACTAACGTTGCAAGGCTATAGGACTATACTCCCTCAAATTCAAACAGCGGTTGCCTGCTCTGTAATAAAATACAGTAAGAAATGACTGCCAATTGCAACCAGGGACTTGGAACTGATAAAGTAGTCCGAACTGAGTCCAATGCAGTGATAAATTAAGCCCATAAACATTCAGCTGCTTTAGCCCTACAATGACAACAGTTTACCTGAGTGCAGTCAACACCATTCTTCAGACTGATATTAACTCAGGTCTCTCTCGTGCATTAATAATTCCTACCAACGGTCTTACACTGACAGCAAATACAAGCAAAAATGAAGTTGTTAACTACCTGGGGCTGCCTGATTTTCACTCCATTCACTGGTCACCAGAATCTCAATGATCTTGACGTGAGCATCCAGGCTGGGTTCACAGCTGTGGTAATAAAAAAAAAAGACAAGTTTAATAAGTCAGCATTTTCAAGCCCAGGTGACAGTCCCTGCTGCTCCAGTTATTCTGTGCTCGTCTCAAACGGAGGGGAATTTAGGCTCAGCTGCTTTAATTGCACAGCACAGCCGGCAAAAAAAAGAAAAAAAGAAAAAGCTCCAGCCTAAATCCATGCATGGCTAAAATGCATGTGTGCCTGGCAGACTGTGATCAGGGAGTTGTATGTGCACGTGGGAGTGCGAGCGCATGCCTGAATGTCTGTCTGTGTGTGTGTTTGTCTGGGTGTCTCGGCTGTGCATGATTGGGCATGCAGCTCGAGTGTGTCTGATGTCTGAGCATGTATCTCCTGACAGGCCAGACCACATGTCGGCGAATCGCGATCCCTAGGCAGACTGTGCTGCTCTGACACCCACCTGACGGCCTGTTGTCTGAAAAGCACCGGGCTGAAGATCTCGCCCAGGGCTCTGGCAGTGAGCAGGTTCTTGGGGCCGTTGTGGCACACCCTAGCAAAATGCCTTAGCAGACAGTGGAGAGTGAGCCAGTACTGGGCAGGCAGGGTGGCGGAGCTGGCAATGCGACGCAGCAGCTGGGCACACTCCTCCGGATTCACCACCTCTGTTGGAACAGATAGCGACAGCAGGTAAGAAGGTAAGAAAGGTAAGAAAGGAAGACACAAAAAAAATACAATAATATATTCTACCCAGAAAAGGTGCACACCGTTCCTCAGTCAAAGCAAGAAGAATCACAGAAAAGTATTAAGTTAAAAGACGTTACTTCAAACAATGAAGAGATGGAAAAACGTCTTTGTGTGCAGTTGGGTTCGAAACCACAGTGAAACTGTGTGGTTGACAATGAGTGTAAGGTACACTGGCAGGTGATTGGCTGCCTTAGAGATGCTAGAGATAAACTTTCAGGCTTGTTTTAGTTCCTATTAACCACAGATATCCTGTTTCTGGCCATGTGACAGCAAGAAAACTCAACACTGCAGAACAGTGTGTGGTGTGTGAATATGTGTGCATGCAAGAGAGAGAAAGCAAGAGAGACAGAGACAGTCAAAAGTTAGGAAAGTAGAGAAAATAAAATGCATTGATTAAACACATACAGTAAGTAAGTAAGTAAGTCTGGCCCGGGCAGCTCAGTAGAGCATGAGACTCTCAGTCTCAGGGTTGTGGGTTCGATCCCCAGTGTTAAATATCACCCTTGTAAGTCGCTTTGGATAGAAGTGTAAATGACTGTAATGTAATGTAATGAGAAAGAGAGCACATGTCAGATACTGCAAAAAGGAAAATGGGAGTATGTATTCTCTGAAGGCCAAAGGGTGGATATTGACACTAGGACTAGGGCTTGTGGGTTTGTGTTCAAAGGTACTGGGTGTTCAATAGCAGGCCAGGGGTAGATTAGGTTACTTCTGTTTTGGGCCAATTATTAACTAGACACGTTGAACCTCTGGGCTGAGATACAGCCCGATTTGAGCCAATTTTCAAATATCGAGCACAAATGTGGGGGGGCTTATAACCAATTCATTAACAGCAGTATTTAGTAAGACAGTATATCATTACTGTAAGCAAGAAGGAAGTGACAGAGGTTGCTGTGTGGAATATCTCAACATGTCAATGATGGCATATAATATTCAAATTAGTTATGAGAGGATGATTGAATGAAAAGATAAACAATAAATAAACACTCAGTGCTTTCATCAGCTTTCATTAAAGAAATAAGCTTCACCATCAGTGACTGGTTTAAGTCCTACGTCCATCCATATGTAACATACATCTCTGAAGCTGCTCTAATTTCTCTCACCTAGCCAACTCATGTTCCTCTGTCACTCAAGAGGGCTTAGGGCTCTCAGGATAGGACCTCTCGGTTTCACCTATGCTTAGGTCACTAGCACTTTCTTTTTTATTGATTTGACTTGTTTATTTATAGTTTTATTTTGAAACTTGTCACTTTTTGAACTTCTATAAGTCTATTGACTGGCCTCGCCTGACTAATTTATATAGTCATTTATAATGGGTCTTATATGGGGGGTATATGTGCAGTACTGGGCAAAAGTCAGAGACCATGCTTTCGTTTATTTAATTTCAATACGTGCAAATTATTTATTTTTAAGTGTCAGATAAAATGCAGGAAACATATATCATATTTTTCACTATTTAGTGTGTTCACCATTTGCCTTCATTACTGCTTCCATTCCATCTGCAGGTATATTTTTCCATGCTTCTTGTAAACACCTCCAAGAAGTTGGTTGCATTTTCTGCTTCTCACAATCCAAGTAATCGCAAACACACTCAGTGATGCTGAAGTCTGCGCTCTGGGGTTGCCAGTCCCTTCTTCTGAGAACAGCAGCAGCTTCTTTGTTTGATAAGTATGTCTTGATGTTCTTAGCAGTGTGCTTAATTTGTACCCAATCAAATATTCTCCAGGGGGTATTGCATGAAGTATTAAGATTTGTTTGTATTTGTCAGTAAAGTATTCATGATGCCTTCAATCAAAAACAAATCACCAACTCCAGATGTTGTTATACTGTACATCAGTCCATAAAGCCGTCCTCCACATCTCAGGTGTTCAGTTTGGGTGTTCTAGTGCACATTTTGTTCTCTGTCTATTTCCTTTTCTCTGTTTGACAGCTTCACATCCTTTCAGACACATAGCATTGAGTTGTCTTCTCACAGTGGAAGGATCGACGGAAACACCTGTGGATTTTTTCAGATCTGAAGCAAGAGTGGAGCTTGATTTTTTTTCCTCTCAAGATGAAAGCTTTAAGTGCGTCTATCTGACGGTGATAGTTTTGGTGGTCTATTAGGTCTTGCACGGTTTTTAGGAGTCCAATTTTCTCTATATCTTACAATCATTTGTTGAACTCCAGTTTTGGAAACTCATGTTTTTCCATTTATTTTCCTTTAATTTTCACCTTCCTCATGCAAGTGAATTATCTTATATCTAATCTCATTTGTTTGACACCAAAAAATAAACAATCTGTACGTTTGACTGGAAATTGAGTGGAAGAAAGGGTGGTCTCTGACTTTTGCACATTACTGTATATGAGTGCCCTGTCCTGTCTTGCCTTTCACTTATTTCTATTGCAGCGAAATGACTGCCACCCATAAGATAAAGGGTATATCTTTAAACCTTCAAGCGAACTCTGATGTAATGGGTGTGCCTAATTGCCAGTGTGTGAGAGAGCTGGCTGCCTGCTCTCTCAGAAAGAGTGTTTGCAGAGAGGGTGGAAAAAACTGAAAATAAGATGGCAACATAAGACAATACTACAGCCCGTCTCTAACTTGTTGAAAAGCAGGGAGCTCAAAGTGAAATATAGCAATACTTTGCCTACAAAGCCATTGGAAGAGATAAATACACTGATATTACAGCGGCTGTTTTAAAGTCTGTCTAAGGGCGACAACACATCAACTTTAGCAAAGCATCTGCCAGACATCCACCCTGATCTCTTCAAAGAAAGCCAGACAGGTCTACTAAGCAATATTTAATTTCATTAGAAATTCTCGGTTATCAGGGATTTATCTTACAATGTGCCAAAGCTGGTATTGTAATCAAAGTTCAAATGTTGGTATTGAATAGGGTTGGGTCGGTTTAAAATTTTCAAACCGGTTTGATAATTAATTCAACACTGAGTCGAACCGGTAATACAGGTAATATTATTTTTACCACTGGATGACACTGCTGACTAGTGGAACATAATGAGTGGGTGTTTTATTTTGAAATTTGTTTTACTTTGAAATGTTTTATTTTGACCGGATTTTCTATGCGCTCCCTGGTGTTTTATTTTGAAATTCCGGATGTTCTAGTCTATGCCTTTCCTGTGTCTGACTTCCTGCCCAGCTTGACACATTCGCTGTCGAGCATCTTCTTCTCCTTCTTCTTCACTAGACCTTTCTCTAGGTCTGGCTGGACCCAGTACATTTCTGGTATAGGGGAAAAAACGCTGGCTTGTTTGCATTTCTCTAAACTAATCACAATCATTTTGAGCTGCACTAACACGGTAGCTGCAGCGTTAGCACGCTAGCGGTAGCCACAGCTAGCGGTAGCCTCGCTAGCGGTCCAGTGCTGTGGATAGGTCTGGGGTAACCTGATATAGGAAGGGGAGGAGATTTTAGAGGAGATTAGACTGCCATTGGCCGACTATCAATGCCCAGCTTGACACATTCACTCACTGGCACCGATTGGGAAACTGGCTGTCGAGCATTTTGAATGCGCCCTGCGGACCGGACTGGTTAAACCTGAAACCGGACCATCCCTAGTATCAAAACACTACTGTCTTGTGTCTACCCTGAACACATTGATGCAAATTCCTAGCAACCACGGTTGATATGACAATTGCTGAAGGTTGAATGCTCTCACCTTGGGCAGTGTGGACCATCTGAGTGTAAATGGCAGTGGGGATGACTGGCTGGGGGAGATCCTGCAGGTATCTACGCAGACCATCACACAGGACCGGAAGCTCCATCTGATCCAGGTCTACTGAGGGGGGATCTGAATGGCAAAAAACATGTCTTATCTTCAGTCTGCATAATGCATGGGATGCACAAACACAAGGATCACACCATGCAAACTACATGTAGAGCCACACAAACCATGGCTTATATCTATTTATCCTTCTTATGTATAGGCACACATACACATTTAAAACACATAAACACATTCAGTGCAACCTATAATGAACAAGGAACTTGCCGACATATTACCATGCTAAAATCATTAATACCAAAACGAAACAGTACAAAAATTCACTTTCATAAAGAGTGGTTTGTAATGGACATGTCCTTTCTTTGTCCATAGCGGACATAAAGGCTACTTACCACATTCAAAGCACTGTCTGACCTCGAGCCCACCACCCGCAGTGAACGTCCGATATAATGTAGGGTTATCTAGACCTACAAATAATGAAACAATGAAATAAGGGGCATTACATTTGCTGGCCAGACCAAGACCATATAAGCTAATTTGGTCCTGTGTAATAAGTAATATGAGCACATTAAAAACATTGCATTGGATCTTGTGAGTGAATGATGGGGTCTGTCACGCTCACCTCTCCTCTCAATAGCTTCCAGCAGTCTGGCCAACATGGGTGGAGCAGTCTCTGGAAGGGCAAACTGCTCCGTCAAGTCCAGCAGAGAGGAGCCTGGGAGAAAAACAAAGCAGGGTTTGAGTCAGGAAGATTTTGGAGGGGATCAACACCTCATCTGAGGGAGTGAAAAAGAAAGGATGATCCTACTTCACACACAATAATATGTTGGCCATTGAAAATAACCATAGCTTACAAAATGAAGCGCTCCCACATTGGCAGCTCAGTTCAGATGCACCATATATATATACAATAGTTTCATTTTCCATTAATCACTGTTTAAGAATAATCTCAAATCAATTAATCTTTTTTAATTAGAAAACCTACCCCCGAAAAAAACCAAAAGCACAGATGGCCTGCCCTATATGACACGACTGAAAAACTAATTTCACCTTGGATATTACAGCATAAGGTTAACTTAATATGTGAATTGTTCGTGTGGCTGCAAATTGAGTTCTACACAAGGATCTCATGGCGCAAACGTATTAACATGAAACTGATTAGATGTGGTTTTTCATTATAATGTAACATTACATTTTCCCTGATTAAATATTTTCACAAAAGCTTCAGTGAGAGCTAGCAAAAGGAAAAAACATTTGTTTTAGATGCATACATTGTCAACCCATTAGCGCATTTGACGCCTTCAGCACAATGCAATGCATCTGCAAAGAAATGATGCAGAGGCAGCAGGTTCTCGCATTTGAAATGAATGACCTATGAATGTAAATCGAGTGGTACTGAAAAATTGGTATTAGTACACCTCTAAAAATTACATAGTGTAGCATACCACTGTATTTTGTCAATGAAAATCAATTACAACGACCATCCACTTGGTCTTAAATTAGGCCTATAGCTATTGATTGTGTCCGTTTCCTACTGAAAATGTATTACAAGTGGCCCAGGCAGGCATACGCTCTTGTTTGATACAATCTAATGCTATAGCAAAACCTTGCTATATTGTTTCTTAGGGCATATGATGAATCAAAGTTTCAGAGATTTGATTTTGTCACTGACTAGACATAAAAAGTAGCACCACTGGGAAAGCATAGTAGCAAAATGCAGCACTGTGGAGTACAGTGGCAGTGGTTTTAGCTAGGGGACCCTTGGACAGAAAAATAAATGAACAAATTGGCTTTGGGAAAGCTCAATGCAAACTGTATTGAAGATTCAACTGGGCACAATTACCAAATTCTAGTATTCTTGTACATTCTTGGGTGTTTATTTCTTCTTGATCCTAGGTCCTTCAGTCTCAATGACTATATGACTTCAAGGTGGATAGTAAGAGCAAAAAGCACTGAAAATGGACCCATATACAGAAATGTAATGTTCTGGTAATCAAAATAGGTCCCCCACACACATCCTCCTCTGTTAGTCTCTTGAAGTATCAATCTAATTGTGAAGAGTGCAATTCATCTGAACCAGAAGAGGTGATTTCAGGGATAACTTCATTACTCAAAGCTTCAAAGGAGGCAGGCACGAGACCAAAGGAGTGCCTAAAAGACCAAAAGGTGACCATTTACAATGAACTGATTCAGAATCAGGAGGTGCTGAGCACTAGAATACATTAGGTTAACGTTTGGTGGACCAATGAACTAAGCAAATACCCTGTGATATGAGGTAAGCCAGGTCTGAGTTTTTTCCTCTTTTTTCTTCAGATCTTTGCATCCAGGTGTGGACATGAAAGGATGAGGAGGTTGGCAAGGATTTTATTTGGATTTGCAAAAGCTTATTTTGAAAAAGAACTTTTCTGAAAGGACTAACTGTTCAAGACTGAGTCTGCAGTTTCAAAATGCTGAGGACCATGAATGGAGCCCTTTTCTGGTTCCGTTATTTTCATTTCTCCCTACCCTAAAAATTATTGCATTTCTTGAATCAGGCATTAAACAGGCATCTAGTGAAGCCATCAATGCATGCATGCTAGTCATTAGCATGGAAATACCCGCTTCCATCAAAGTGGGCTCAATCAGGTAAATAATGAACTGCTTTATCCAACTCTACATCCTCTTTGGCCGGCGCAGCACACGGGCTGGTATGTTGCGTGTGAAGGAACTGGATTACCAAAGTCCTTCTAACCACAGAACACGCAAAACTCCATGTAGGACAACTAGTCATCTGGAAAACATTATCGGAACTGCAAAGAGAGAGAGAATGATTTCTGAGAAGCAGTGAACTCTGAGATGGAACACCAAAGTTTCCCCAAATAGAGATCTAGACACGCAGTACTGCCACTGCACACCATGGAAGTGTAACCTTTCTCCCAGACAGATATACAACACGGCTCCCTCTCTACAGCCAACCTACTTCTGAGAAACTCAAATCACAACCTGAAGTTAAATTTATACCCTGAACCCGCCCAGTGACCATACGCATGAAATTAACCAATTACAAGCTTTCTAGGTAGGCTTGTTTTATTAAATACAGAGATAACAGAATGTCCCCTTTGTAGCAAAACCATCCCATACGCAGAGCTGCTTTCTCTTATTTCTGACAAATAAACTGCTCAGTTTTTAATAAAAATTGTTTTCAATATGTAAGCACAAGCTAGCATTCTGTGAACATTTGGTAACTAGTTGCACACAAAAAACGTATACTTTTACATACAATATTGACTATATAGACTTTGCCATGCATTTCCCCAACAGATTAATGATACTCCTTTAACTACAGGACACTTACAAGTGATCCAAAGGCTTGTGTTTATTTACTCTATCCATAGCTGTCCAATGAGTGACACGGGACGGGGTGAGATAGAGTTGCTTCTGGGTACCGTCAAGGGACGTAACGTTTCAGCACCAATGGAAACGTGTCAAGTGACAGACAAAGTATGGCAGAAATGTTTCAAGCTATCAGTGGTGATTTCCAAGAGGCCTTGGCATGAGATCAATCAAACCATCCACACACTTATAATGGCAGCACTTCATACCCAAGGATAGACAAGAGGAAAAGAAACAAAAGTAAGTGAAAGACTTACTTCATTTAGGGTCTCCTGACAATATAGGCTCGAACTAGATAGCCTTCGGGGTATTCCAAGCATACAGGTATAGGCCTAGTTGACTCTGCTACAGATAGAGGTAGCCCAAGTACTCATACTCGGATACTTTAAGGAGCTGCACTTTGCTACAATACCTTTCCGGCAGGAGAAGAAATGTCTGCAGTGTGGCGATTCGTTGATCTAAGTGAAGCAAAGTGCCAGCTCTACCAATCTAAGGCTTCTGAAAGTGTTGAGAGTGAAGGAGATTCTGCCTTCAAAATTAAATATATTCACTTAGGTACTTTGTATTACTCAAAAAAGTGCAACACATGTTCATCAATAGGGGTATATTCTGCAGTTAGAACGGGAAGTCTGTCTGGCTTGACACTGATAAGTGAACCCACATAAAAATGCGGAAATGTTGCAATGAAAATATGTGACTAGAAGACACCAAAGTAGTCTGTCTTGAATTCAAATACATGGCAAAAATAACAGTGAATGTGTTACGATTGGCTTGGGCTTGTTGAACAGCTGAGGCACCACACCAATCAGGAGGCTCTGTTAAAATGTTCTCCCGACAATGAAGGTTGGGTGCCTTGGCAACTGGGGAAAGGACAGGAAG
>CABFOP010102986.1:0-11710 GCA_900683385.1 Anoplogaster cornuta | reverse complement strand
TGATTATTTATGCCACAAACTACAAACCAAAGTTTAGGTGGGAGTTCAGACTGGATGTGTGCGTAAATGGGAATGTTTTGACCTTTGGCCCTACGAGTGTGTGTATAAGTGAAGCGTGTTAATATTTAGGACAATCCTTATCATCCAGACAGATTTCCCACTTATCAGACAATTCAAGAACACATTGTAATGACACGTTAGGAATGTGTGTACACATGAGCCATGTCTCAAGGACAGACAAAAGAGGCTGTGTGAAGTCTGCTGTAAACATATGTATAATGGGGATGCATATATTTTTTAGTCTTCATAGAAGGCAAAAAGAATGTTTTAGTTTTGAAAAGAACTGCTGGCTGATTTAAGTTACCATGTTCTTTGGTAGCATAGTGCCACCTGGTGATCAAAATAACCTATAATATAAATTTTCTAATTTTACCTTAAAGAGCATAGTGGTTTATGGCTAATCTCTATTATTATTTCATTACATTATAAATAAGAAGTCTCAACAGCTAACGAGTTTGGTCAGGACCATATCCAAAAATCAGCAGTCATAATCATTCTTAAGCTTATTTTATTAACTTACTTTTATGTGGTGTCTTTTACGATATTCTTATCTTTGTGTCTTGTGGTGCCTCCTTGTTTTTAAATTTTAAATGTAATGTATGAGCATGATGTTTGTTTTATGTCATTGTTGAACCACTTTGTAATCTTTTCATTAAAAAAGTGCTACACAAAATAGCTTTACAACAAATATTATTGTCGTTATAATTATTATCATAATCATTATTATTAAAAATATTATTATTGTAATTGCATCAATATATCACGTTTGATTTAAAAAACAAACAAACAGTAAAAACATTAGGACCTTTGTTTCTTGCTCTGATTGTTTTGTCTACTCACTGTTGCTGTTGGCCTATGATAGGAAATGTGAAAGCAAAAATAAACAAATAAAATGATGAGGTTACAAAACACACGCATAAACACTACATATCCCATGATTCCTATTCAACTGTAACGTTAAAGGTCGTGTGTCAGTGAGGTAATAACAAACATGGCGGCGCTCGGTGCAGCACGGTGCTGGTTCAGAAGCTATTGTCGGGTGAAACATGTTGAGAGGAACACACCAATGTTTATCAGGTGCAGCAGGAGGACGCGTTGTAGTGGAACACCTGACAAAAGTGAGTTGTAAAGCTATGAATCACCACTGCAAGGTTCATTTCTACTAAACTCAACTCTGACCTTGTAGCATGTGTAACGTTAGCTTCCATACGTGACGTTCTCTCTGGTATGGCTAGACCGTTACGCTAAAGCCATTCAAAAAATCTGTCTTAGTTGTTGCCTTGCTTATTGGCATACGTACATACGTTGTAGAACATAATTGAAGGGAGTCAATGAATACTTACAGTGTCCTGGTAAATTCGGCATAACTATAATCCACCAAGCACCAATGTATTTAAAAGGAAATCCCAAGTTTTTGTGGTGCACACTGCCCGCTACCGCCCACCATGGTGTATTTTGGTGGAAGACGAATGTGGGAAAACAACAAGCGAAGTGATGCTAAAATGTAACTTTTATTGAAATACTTGCTGCTCGGTGTATTGTATCTATGCCGTATTGAAGAGTGGCTCATAATGATCCGTTAAAGATCTTAAGTAACACTCTATCAGATATGTACATTTACCGATGACCAAGTAAGCATTGAATTGACAGGTTTTTGAATGGAGTTTGGTATGACGTTCTGTCCTTTCAGAGAGCAATAAACGTATTGAAGCTAGTGTAACTTATGCTAACTCAGTCATTATTACTTGCCATTCTAGTTTTGACAAGCAAACTAGAATAGCACACATTGCTTTTAGTTGAATCAGAAAAGTAGGTACAATTTCTAATGATATCAGTCCCTTAGGCAAGTCAGTTTGATAGTCGACATTAGATGGCTAGGTATTTGGCATTTTGGTTGTGTTGTCTGCCTAAGTCATTGATACTAAGCTGTCAACCCCCTCAGACAAAGTGGAGCTCCAATTCACAGACCCAGCGGTGCAGGACATCCTCACCAGGATAACAGGCATGGACCTGCAGAAAGTGTTTCAACCTATCAAACAGGAGCTTAAGCCGCCCACATACAAACTCATGACTGACGCACAACTGGAGGAGGTACTCTCTCTCTCTCTCTCTCCACACACCCTCTCACTCACAAACTCGCACACCACACTGACATCCCCCATCATCCAAACTCTCGCCATTCCTAAGCAGTCGGTGTGTGTTTCCAGGCGACCCGGCGAGCTGTAGAGAAGGCTAAGAAGCTGCTTCAGATGCCCCCCGTCCTGCCTGAAAGGAAGCCCATCAGCGATGTGCTGTCTGAGGACAAGATCCTGGAGGGCATGGACACAGCCAAATACGTCTTCACCGACATCACCTACAACACCCCTCACAGGGTAGGAATGTGCTGTTTTGGTACAAGGGGGGAATTGGATGGGTTAGTTGTTGATGTGTATCCTTGCACAATAAGTGAGTCACAATAAGTGTGCGTTTTTTTACATCTTAAACATATCAAGTCGATGTACGATGAAAGTAAAATGACTCTACTGCATTTTGCCTGTCAACAAGATGTCTGCAGCTCTTGGGGAAAGTCTTAAAATGTCTTCAATCATATTGCCTAAATATAAGGCCTTGAAACAGATCTCCAGGTCTACAGTCATTATCAGAGGTTCAACTTTTTATTTGTACTTTGTTGATGGGTTTAGGGCTCTTTTCCCATACATGTGCTGTGTTTCCCCCCAGGAGCGGTTCATCACTGTGCGGGAGCCCACTGGGACCTTGAGGAAGGCCAACTGGGAGGAGAGAGACCGGCTCATCCAGGTGTACTTCCCCAAGGAGGGACGCAAACTCACAGCACCTCTCATCTTCAAGGAGGAGAACCTCAAGGTAAGGGATGGACCGGTCTGAGAGGCTGAACTTGTTGGATGACAATATGCTTAGGTGTTAGTTTGTTAAACCTGAGATGAGGGGAACTCTGGGTTTTCTGTTCCAGAAAGAGAGGTAACTCAGACTCCGAGGCAGTTACCGTGGTAACTTACTCTCTGAATCTAACCTGCTCGCTGCCAGGTTTTCTTTAACAAACCCTGAGTTTCTCCCGTCTCCTCCCTCTTTCTGATGAGTTTCTCTCTGTCTTTATAACATTGGAGACGCCGAACACATCAGGAAAGCAACTGTCATGAATCATTTCACATATTAAGCTACTACCACCCCGAGCAGTCCAATAAAGACAAATCATTCATTTCATTCATCAACCATTTAATTTGGCCTTCTATATTTCCTACAAATACAGCAATTAGTATTGTTATATTTTTCCAACAATTAACACATTTCACCTGTGACCGCACCACCTCTAACTTGTGTTCTAGTAATTCAATTTCTAGATCTGCCTTTCTGATCTTCTGCCCCAACTATACCATATCTTTGTCAATTTTTGCCATTTTCTTAATGACAATCATTTTGTACAACTGGGAAAACATACTGTTTGAAGTAGCCTATGTTTTTATATTTCATTTTCAGCTGCTTCCAAGTGCGCTTTGCGCCCGTGGGATTGCACCTAAATGAAAATAAAATTGTATTCAATACCATTCCACCATGTTTTCACCTGTAATATTATAATAAAATGTGGTTAAATGTTAAATTAATACACTACTGCATACACTATTTAGTTTATCCGCCCTTAAATTGAGTTTATCCACCCTTTATTGTGAAATTGTTATTTTGTTTGTTTTATATATAGATGTGATTTACCTACCGAGTTGAAAACGTGCCTCATCCCCAACATTTCATTGTCCAGTGATACTGTACATATGACAATAAAAGACTTGAACTTGAAACTTACACATTGACTCCGACAGCAATTCTCTCTCACGCCAATTCTCTCTCCTCTTCCGCTGCAGCTGTGTTACTTTTCTTTCTAAAATGTTCTCATACTCTCCATAAGCCGTATTAACATTTCTAACTCCAGTGTGGTGACGTAGCACACTTTGTTTTCGCCGGTTGCCATGGTGAATCGTAGTATCGGACCTCCATTGATCGTGGCTTTTTATTGTTGTCTGGCACAAGCTTGAACATACTCAGAGTTGATTGAACTAACTCTGATCAGCCTTTCTGGAACCAAAAACTCAGTTTCCTATCTCGGGCGTAGAGTGGAAGATTAGACTCTAGTTTGTTGAACCTGCTTTCGGAACCTGATCATGAAAATACAATGGTAGTCTACTGTTATTGTTTTTATGCAGTGGTGGACATTTAAATCAAAGACCACACTCCCCACAACTCTTCTTTCCTTTTCATCCTCCTCTTTTTTGCCCATTTATCCCTCTCCCTCCATCAGATGGTGTTTTCCCAGGACCGTCATGAGGATGTGTTGGATTTATGTCTGGTCCAGTTTGAACCAGACTCTTCAGAATACATCAGGGTAAGACATCATTAAGCATCCTGCCATCTTGACCTAGACACCAAGAACACTGAAATCTCTATATATTTGTCTTTATTTTTGTGTGTGTGTGTAGTTGTTCAGAAACCAGGTAACTTGCACCTTGATCCTGAATTTCCATAATATCTTTGATTCAGGGGTCCAGTAGAAGAGGAGTTTTTACATTAGCAGTATATGAATTCAGTGTGAAGGTGGATTGTCACAGTAATTATACTCTTAATATTGCAGTCTTTACTCAATGATATAGACATTTATGAAAAAGGTGAAACATCAGCGCTTTCAACTGTGAAACCAATAAATCAATATGTGCACTGTAGTAACTGTTCCTGCGGTCCTCTGTGTCCAGGTGCATGCAGCCACCTACGAGAACCTGGAGAAGCATGGCAAGTATGAGCTGCTGCGCTCCACCAGACACTTTGGAGGCATGGCCTGGTACCTGGTCAACGCACGCAGGGCGGACGGCCTCATAGTGGACATGCTGCAGAGACAACTGTGAGTTTGTGTGTGTGTGTGTCATGAATACATGACATCGGACGTTTATTTTCTCCTACACCAATGCAAAGGGCAGCTGTGAGTGTTGCGAGTAAGAGAGAGAGCAAGAGCTCAAAGGGCGCAAGGAGCAATGCGTCATTCTTGTTTCTATGCAACACACTTTGACAACACCAAGCGATCTTAGCCAGCTAACCTGAAGCAACAAAAGGAATGACGTTGAAAATAAAAATGGACAAGAGAAAGTTAGCGATTGCTCTTGAAGAGGAGAATGAGGAGCCCATTCTGAAACAGAAGGTATGGTTACATAACATCCTCCTAGTGAGGACAAGGCACTGAGAGTTTTATCATCTCATCCAAGAGCTAGCAAAACTGAGACACAAAATGCGGTGCAGGCCTTTACTCTGAATGATTGTGAGGCTGGAATACCTGGCTACAGTTTTCTTCTATCAGTCCCAACTGTATGTTTTAAGTTTAAGCTCAGCCCACCCCATGTGTGTTCCTAGGCTCCAGGATGCGGTGAGCCTGGTTTCTCTCTTCCACATGGTCCACCCCCACAGCGAGTCGGCCCAGGAGGCTACCAGCCAGCAGGCCACTGGCACAGACCTGCTCAAGGTGAGGACAACTCAACCCCAGATGGAAATGTCTGCTGACACCCGTGTTGTTTCAATACCTTTCCATAGACGCTTGCCTGTTCTTACATTTCCATCTAGTTATCTATTTTGCTCGATTACTTGTAGCATATTCCCATTTGATCCAGGAATCATGCGGGGCATATAAATTAGAACCCGCACAAGGAGGAACCGCAGCATAGCTCTTGAGAAGGTCGAGTCAAGACCATCGCATCTAAGGTTTCTCGTGTGAGAGGTTGGGTCTCTTTCTCCGGCGTGGGAACTCCGGGGCCAGGCCCAGGACACATCAGATCTTATTAGGCCTCACAGCTTGACCCTTGGCCTCGAAGACGTGGGGAGGGACATTGAGAATGACAGCCATTTAATGTGGAAGGTTTAGCAGCAGGAGACGAGGGCTGCGCATGTCTGCCTGCCAGTCACTGTAGCGTAGGGCCTCTCATTTAGTCATGGTTGGGTCGCTGGCACACATGTTCAGCATATCTGTGCAGGGATAAACCTGACCAAGCCAGATGTCACGCTTAAAGGTTCTTTGTGTGTTTTTTTAAAAAAACTGACCAGCCTATGATTTCTGTACTGCCTATCACCTCTTACCCAAATGATGTTAGTATTATTATAGGTTGACACTCCTAGAACCTTGTCAGATCACATGTGTCCACCGCTCCAGTCCAATAATTATGATGTTCTGTTTCTCCTTCCCCGCGGTGCTGACCTCTGTCCCTCCAGATCTATGCCCAGAAGGAGTCCCAGAGGTCAGGCTTCATCATGTTGGCCCTGCAGGCCCACGAACAGCCGGCTGCTGAGAGCTCTGCTGCCTAACGTGTACAGTGTCTCGGATAGAAATGTACATCCCTGACTTGGGGAACTGTAACCACATCCAGAGGGCCAGATGGAGTTCTGCCCGCCCATATGTAAAATGTGGCATTGTTCTGTTGTTTCATTGCTTGGGACCAGATCCACTGTCTGATGTCCTCTGTGTTGGAAAGAAAGCTGTACGCCGCACAGCCACGAGGCACTTGAAGATTTGGCTTTGAGACACCGTGTAAAATGCATTTTTATGTGATCTTCTCTGGCCCTCTTATCTAGTCGTCTATATAAATGTATTTCATTGAGAGTCGAGAACGACCTGTCAAGTTAATTGATTGTACATAACAGAATTAAAGATGTCTTTCTACATGGGTCTCGGTTTTTGACTCAAATAACTCAAGGGTCTGGCGAACACTGTAGACTTTATTGAGAGAAGATCATTACATTCACTTTTCTAGTCTGGACATACAACCATGTTTTAAAAACACAATAAGGCACCTGTATTTGCATCTGTAATAGATTACATATACAGTAGTGTGCAAAAGTCTTGGGCACCCTCGATGCTTTTAATATAAATTTGGTCTTAGATGTTTACAGTACTTTTTGTTTTGTGCATTAGTATTTCATAACTTGAAAGCATCTCCGCTTTATGGAAGACTTTTGCACAGTACTGTAAAAGCACTAAAGGCAGCAGTATGTGATGACAACAGTTGTATCAAGTCTTGATGTGTCCTGGTTTCTTTTAAGATGCAGGACAATTGCATTTCTTTGTCATCTTTTTTAGAAGTAAACATGCATAGAGTTTCAGGAGTCAACTGCAAAGAGTTACCGAAGGCTAACCTCCCCTTGGAGATGGATTTTGATAACACCCTGATCAACAGTGGCGGTGTTTGAGGTATGAAGAGGCACTAAGTAAAAATGAAATTTAAAAAAGCAGTTTTACCCTTATTCCCCAACATACACACACATGCCACCTCTGTTTCAAAGCCCATCACGCTCAACCGACCCTTCACCACGTCCATTATAAAAGGCACATGTTAAAACACTTTGTATTCTTTGGTCACTTTTGCAAACAAATTCAGCTCAAAAAAGACGCCTTCCTATTCGTTCAAAAAATCATCATCCAGGTTGATGTCAGTGGTGTCAATATCATCCAGGTCAAAGTTGTCCAAGTCTAGATCATCCAAGCCCTACGAAAAAGGAAAACATTTATGTGTCAAGAAGTAAAGGGTTTGTATTATGGGAAACTTGGTAGAGACAAGTTCATGGCTATATATAGAAATTTCATTGCATATTAAAGATGTACTATGAAACTTGACACAATGGCAACGGGAGCTTGAAAACTGTTTGAATTTCAGTACCCAGAAATCATGTAATACGACGTCTTTACCTCATCATTCAGCTCCTCCAGATCCACTGCTGGCTCCTCTGCTCCTTCGGGGTCCACCTCCTCCTCTACCTTCCCGTCTGAAGCAGATAAAACCTCTGGCTCGGGCTCTGGAGAAGCCGCCGCCGAGGGGACCCGGATGGGCTCTGGCTCTGCTGGGAGCGTTGTGACCTGTGGATCTTGAGCTGGGACCGGCTCCATTACTGGCATTGTATCTCGGGCTGGATCTGGAGCACCAGCCAACTCTGGGAACGTTTGGACTGGGATATTCACCTCTGAACTGATTGTGTCTTCAAAAGTGATGAGCTCATCTTCTGCTACCGGTGGCGGCGCTGATTCTGAAACAAGCACCTCGGGGACTTCTGTTGCTAAGGCCTCTGATGCCATTACTTTCGTATCAAATGTTACAATGGTTTCTGTTGCCACTGCCTCGATTGGTGCTCCTGTTGCTTCTATGGTTTCTGATGTTTCAGTAACAGGTGATACTGTTTCAGAAACACAGGCTGCTGTTGCTATGGCTTCAATGGCAGGTACAGCATCAGTTGCGAGAGACATTTCCTGAACTCCCATCTCAAGAGATAGGACATCTTCCACAGGAGTGGTTTCTACCTCCTCAGGCTCATTGGGGGGAGTCTCTGTAATGGGCTCTTCCAAAAGGTCTTCCTTCACAGTGACTGGAACGTCCTCCAACTTAGTGATGGTGTCTTCCACCACTGATGCCAGCTCTGGTTCAAATGCAGCCACCTCAGAAGAAACTGATTCTGCCTGTTGTATCTCAATGTGCTCTTCGGTTACTGCGACAGGTGGTAGTGATGTTGCCGTTGTGGCGAATGCTTCCTCTGTTACAATGGCAGGATCAATAGGCACCCGCTCTATTGGAATGGAGTCCTCCACTACTGCTGTTTCTGTAGGTGCAGCATCTACCACAGCTGCTGCCATGGGAGTTTCATCCATGCTCTCTACCACCTCCTGTAGAATGACCAAAACATTTAGAATGACTATCTTGTATCCAGGTACAATAAAAGGTAGAAGAAGAATCATTTTAGACAAATGTAGTGCACGTTCTCCAGTGACTGAATCAGCCAATGTGTGTGTCGCAGGCTCTGTTCGAGAAGCAGGATTGTAACTATGTCCAGCAATGTGCAGTAGGGGTGTGAGATTGAGGCCCTTACCTCCGACTCTGTGGACTCTCCTTTTGGCACATAGCCTGCAGATTCCTCCAGAACATTGCGGTCCTCATTTGGCTGAGGAACAAAGTATGTCATAAGGTTGAAAGTAGGAACTGTTTATTCAGTGATTAACAATAAAATTCCAATAATTAAGCGGATTCAAAAAGTCACAATTCAACAACTGACTGGAAAAACTTAAAGCTGCACTAAAGAGGATTTCGACCTGCAAAATTCACAAAGTGGGGCCGCAACAGAGAATCCTACCTCACCCCTTCTAATTGAGACGCCTTATATTTGGTGGGGTCAGGTATGGACACTTCTCTTAATCAAAATCTAAATTTGAGTGAAATATGAGCGTTCTGTGTGGAATTTACTGATGTCACTGGTGTGGGTGAAGAGTAGGCTGCATGCAGGGAGATGAAGCTGGTGGGCCTGATCTCCCTGCATGCAGCCTACGCCTCACCCACACCCTCTCCCCAGTCCGCCTCACATTACATGACTTCTGGGTATTTACCTCTTGCTGCCATTTGGGGCCGCCAACGTGCAAAATTGCCTAGTGCAGCTTTAAATGTGCTTAGCAAAAAGAGTCTGAACAAACAGTTTGAAGTAGTTAAACTGGGCCTGCCCCCAACTGACCGTGATCAGTGGGTATTCTGCTGCAGGTCTGACCCTGACATGAGTCTCCTTCAGGTACTGCTCAGCCAGCAGGGCCTGCTGGAGGCCAGGGAACAGGTTGCTGTACTGGCTGGGGTCGGCCAGAGAATCTGCTGCCTTCCGGTTCACCTTGGAGAGGCTCTCCTTCCACAGCTGCACCACCCTGGAGATAGTGGGAGGGGGAGAGTATAGTATACAGTTCATGCAGGACACAGATGATATACTATATATGATAGACGATTAAACCATGCAAACAGACAGACAATACATTTGAATAGGCTGCTCAGGTAGACTGTTTTCCACACACTATATTGTATAAACTGTACCTTGACACCTGGCTGGGCAGATATGTTCTAGCCAGGAACGCAGCCTCTGGCAATCGGTTTGTTTTGATGAGGAGTTCCAGACATTTGTCCAATCTGGGAAACAATTTATTGAAAAATATTTTAAAAAGTTGCCACATCGCTTAAAATCTTGATTTAAATTAAACTCCCTCCCTCCTCTTTCTCTCTCCATAATTTTGTCAAGACACTAACTTCCCCTTAAGGAAATAGGTGAGGAAGGCCACGTTGGTCTTGCCGTCCTTCTCTGCCCCCTCGGCCAGTTTGCCCACCATGGCGGCGTTGCCCGAGGCAGTGGCCAGCAGCAGCAACCCTCCATAATCCTGGGCTTGGTGCAGACACTCCTGGGCCAGGCTAAACTGGCACTTTGCAGTAGCCAGCTCTGCCAGCTGCTTCCAGTTCTGCTCTGACTGGAGGGCCAATAAGAGAGGAGAGAGGACTGTCAGCACAGAGCAAACCCCATGAATCTGAAGAGTAATACACTATCAAGCAGTTACTAAGGAAATGATAATGTTCCTGTCTGGGTCTTGATTTACCCTGCAATAATGAGCCGTTCAATGTACATTATCTCACCTATTACATGGCTATTTACCAAAGCCATTCATTATTACCTCCGCCCAGGAGGTTATGTGTGTGTGTGTCTGTCTGTCCTTCAGCAGGATTACGCAAAAACTACCAGCACGATTCACATGAAACTTGGTGGAGGGGTGTAGCATGACCCAACTTAGAGTCCCTTAAATTTTGGGCTGGATCAGAGTCACGGGGCGGATCCACAAATTATTTTTCTCTTATAGGAGTTATTCATACTTCGACCACCAGAGGCAGCAACGAACAACTTCTGAGTCACACACATAACGGTGTGGATAGTTGAAGCGGTGAATTCTGTAGACTACCTCAGTCTGCTACATTAGCATTATGTACTAACGTGATCTGGTTTAGTGTGCAGTGTGATGACTTGTGTGCAGTTTTGTCCGCTGATGAACATTTTCCATTAGACCACGTTTCTGGGATAGCTTCCAATGGGGAAAGATTACATACCCAAAGCATTTTTATGTTTAAGTAAATATTGTGATTAGAACAACAACTAATGCTGTACTTGAACAAATGACAGATGATCCCTTTAACAAAAAAATGTGCTATGGACTCTTAAGTAAGTTCAAGTTAATTTGTATTTTGTTGATTTGTATCAAAATAAAAGTCTGTATGCTGGTTACTTTTGTGTGTGGAGTTTTGAGAGTTCTCTGACGCCGTTAGTTTCACAAATGTATATCTTGGCATTACAGTAGATAAACCCTGAATGCCGGAAGTACTAGAAGGGGTTGGAAAGCCGTGGAGTGGTTATTTAATCTGATTCAGGTTTCAGGTTGGCAGTTCAACCTCTGTTTGCCCGATCCAGGAAATGTCAGTAATATAAAGAATGTCAGCAATAAACTGACACCCCCGGGAGCCTGTATGTTGCTGAAGGAAGAACACATTAAAATTTGGAGCGGTGACCTTCTAGTTTGACATAAAATATTGACTTCCAATTGTTTTATTCAAGTAATTAAAGTAATTTACAAGCTTCCACCATAACATTAGACCAGCAGGACTGTCTGCAATAACCAAGGAGTAAAATCGTTTTAGCACAACGTTTGCGACAGATTGTGCCTAATCAGAATTGAGTATTCAACTAATCTAGTGAAATAATACATAGTAATTGACAGTAGGCAAAACCTGGTCATACATTCAGAGGTCTAGATGTTATGCAAAATGCCATTCTTAGAAAT
>CABFOP010102985.1:0-31492 GCA_900683385.1 Anoplogaster cornuta | reverse complement strand
CTTTAATCCTTATATCAACGAATCGAAGCGAACATTTTTTAATCGATGATTTTTTATAATCGATTAAATTGATTAGTTTGATTAACTGTTGCAGCCCTAATGACAACACACTTCACCACTCCACCTTACAGTTGCAAGAAAATGTTTTTGTGAACCCTTTTGAGTTACCTGCATTCCTGCATAAATTGCTCCTAAAATATTTCATAACAATAGATAAATACACTGTGATTTAACAAGTAACACACAAAATATGTACTTTTACATGTTGTTGTTGTTGAAGTCAGGTGATCCAATCAATGAGATGAGGGTTAGAGGTGTCCTGTCATATGAAAACCCCACGAGTCTGCTCTCCTAAAAAGACGTGAAGTGGAATATGCCTGAAAAGAAATGTCAGAGGACGTCTGGAGAAGAGTTGTTGAGGCTCATAAGGCTGGAAAAGGCAATTATTGCAATTCAAAGAAAATTGAATTGCAAGAATTGAATTTGAATTGTGAGAGCTGAATGTGGAAATATATACAGTAGAGTTGGATTTTCAGTGAGGATCAAATACACTTTCAGAGCAAAGTAATTATATTTCATAATATTACATTCAGTTTCAAGTTTATTGGAATTCAGTCCCAAACAAATACATTCAATTTCAAATTATGCTATTCAGATTGAGTTTTTCAAATTCAGTTTCTAGTTACACATATTTTTGCCCATATTCGAGTCCCAATCTTAACTCTATTGAAATGTTGTGGCATGACCTGAAGCAAAGCCGTTCATGCAAGACATCCCAAAAATATCAATGTCCTGCTTACAGAACTGAAATAGTTCTGTAAGCAGGACATTGATATTTTTGGGATGTCTTGCATGAACTTGCATAATTAATTTATATAGAAATGCAGGTTGTTCACAAACTTGTTGTATATGTTATGCTTCCTGAAGAATCCATGTGCCCATACAGAGTCAAAGTTGTCTGGAATAATCCAGCTCATGTTCAATTACCTCCAGTTTTTTTACAGGATGAACTTTGGGCAGCAGGACAAACTTTGAATGTGAAGCATTGGCTACATCAGCTGCTACATGCTGTGTCCATGTTGCATGGATGTTGATTGATGTAGGTGAGTTCTACGATCGCTGTCCTATGTAGCAGCCGACAAGGCCAGTGGAAATCCCATGGATTTCTATGCCTCAAGCATGTTTAACTCATCAGCAGAATAGTAATCTCTTGGGAGCCTCGGGGAGTTGGAGTGGGGATACATCAAGGACAGGTGTCCAGAGACAGATGACCCATGACCTTTGCCTCCCACTACCTGACCTTGGAACGAGATTTCTGTCTTCAAGTCAGGGCTTAAATCTTCCTCACTAGATCAATTTGATGATGTATAGGTGGCTGGTGGGGAAGCTTGGGATAAGAGTTCAATACCTGAGTATTAAAAGACACAGGGGGCCTTCGGTGACTCTTTTAAGTCACTTTTCCTCTGCTCTCCCTGCATGCTTTTTGATCTACTTAATTCAGCAAATGCACTGCCCTACCAAATGCTCCAGCATTCAAACACATGTAGTTCTCATCACCCCCCCCTCCACACACACACACCACACACATTACATTCACAGCAATTATATGTTCTAATCTTTGCCTTCAGTACTAAGTGTTAAAACACTGTCATCCCACCACAGTAGTAGTGTTTTTATACACACACTGGACAGTATGTGACAGCTGAAAATGAATTGAGGCTTTGAAATGTTTGTTTTTAATTTTGTATACATTTAATTAATCCCTTTATTTAATTAGGACACATTTAGAAAGTCAAACTCTTCAAGAATGTACCTCACCCAAAACAGCTAAATAAATTGCTGATGAGCATTTCAGCATATTTATACTGCATGTAAACATTTATTTTCATACAATGTGTACCTGTGCACTAGTAACTAGGTGGCATGTGTAGCTAAAGCATCAACCAGGTGGTGGTATGGAATTTCTTACCTTTGGAAGGAGCAAAAGTAAGCAGATGGCAGGCCTTTAGGGTCCATAGCACATTGTCAACAACGAATTACAGTCCAGAGGGGAATGGGATGGCGGATAACCTCCATCCCTTGGTTCCATCTGCTGACTCCTAAGCAAGGACAGTGCATGCAGACATGTAAACCTAACCGGTGACATCTTGCAACCCTGATGTAGAATTTTACAAAAGGTGAATGGGGAAGGTCTAGTTGTTTCAACAATGTATTACCTAGTTTTCCTGTTGATGGTGAAGACCTTATAATACTCTAAAAATAGGATAACAATTGAATGAAATATTTAGTTATTGAATTAACTGAAAATTGTACTAAAAGAGATGTCTTATTTCCCAATCAAAATAAGTGAAGCTTATAAATTCAAAAGGATTCAACATAGCACGTGGTACATTCAACAAAAAGCAGTTGCCAGACTTTGTTTTCAGGATGTCTATTCAAAGCGCTACTGTATGGCACTCAGGATGATTTAGAAAGAAAAGACTTGAAATAGGAAGCAAAGGCATTGTCAGAAGACACATGCCAACACTGTCTTTTGTCCTGTTGAAACAAAGTGGTTTGTCATGTTCTGTGCATTCACCAGGTTTCAAAATAGGCTTTCATCACAATGGGACTATCTAAATCCTATTGTGACAGAACAAGGCAATGTTCTCAGAATCAAATAGAAAAGGAATAATGTTGTATCTAATTGCAGTCCCCTCGCTGTATTCTCCAACTGGGTATAATCTATCTCCATTCATGCCCATGTTAATCATAACACAGCCGCGACTGCAGAATTACCACCAAACATAATTCAGGCTGTTATAATTTCACAACGGCATTGGCAGTAGCGCCCGAAGCCATCAAAATAAACTACATAGATATAGTATGTTTATACCACAGTTTTCAATATTGTAGGTTACAAGGAGAGTGGGCATTCGAGAGTCACCTCCTCCATCTCTGTTGAAATTGCGAACCACCGCCACAGCTCCCCCCTCGCCTTCTACAGAACCTGCTGCATCCACAATATTTATTTAGCCTATTTGTATGTGACGGGAGGTCCCCTCTCCCGCCACGCTTCCGTGAGGAACGGGTACAGTAAGAAATCAAAGCCACTGCCGAAGCAACAGCTGTTTCTACTTATGTAATGGCTGCGGGATGACTGTTCATATCCTGGCTCGTTGAAGCTGTCACAAATCATTAATCTTGGGCCTGTCTGTGGGGCCACTCTGTCAAGTTGTTTTTGGACATCTGTGGCTAGACAGAAAAGGGACACATCATTTACAGGATGCCTTATAGAAATCTGACATCACCTGCACCTCATGCTATGTGTTTGAAGTAATTAATTCACATTCACATAACTTGATAAATGTAAAAGCTGCTCCTTGCTCCACAGTGAATTTATGTTATGAACGCCTACTGTATATCAGCCTGTGTAATTTAAACAAATCTTTACAACATTTAATGTTTTGCTTTTGGGGGTGCTCTCTTGTTCAAGGAGAAAAAGACAGTATTTCCCATTTCTGGATGGTGGATTTTATGAATCTCTTGAACACTCCCCCTTGTGCAAAGCTGCATAGTTGTAGGGCGAATGTATTGCTGGTAACACACTGTAACAGAAAGCCCTGTGTAGAGGTACCTCAGAGCCAAGAGCACATCAAGGGGCTTAGCTGCAGTATTAGTGATGTCTTAAGTAACTTTTCAATGCAGCAAGCCTGGAAAGACACATTGGGGGAGACTACATGCCCTCTACTGGTAGATAAAAGTAAAGAATGGAGGAGATTCAGGGTGAGATTTTCTTTAGTGCTCACTTGATAAAATGTGACTATTTGGATAGATTTTTTTTATGTGACATAGATCTGTGGCAAATGGATACAGGGAAATAAATGCTAAACTTTGCGTTCAAACCCTTTAGGGACATTTTCCTCTATGCAGTGACATGTTGCAAGTATTTACAGAGGTATTTACACATGCAAATGTGTTATGTCTTGCATAATGTGTAAAGTGCACTTGTTTAATCTACTGCTATGGATCATTATGGTGGACACCTGACTTTAATGGAATTGGGACAGGGGCACACTATTAAGTTGTTTTTTTGTTGTTGTTGTTGGTTTTAGGATATTCTTGATCTACTTATTGCTAATATTCTGCAAATTGCAGCAAATGAATAATAAAAGCATTGAACCGTTAAAGTGAGATGTACAGTTTGGCTCAGTACATAATTGCTTTTTCAAAGACTAGCCTTGGAAGTAATTAGTGGTCCAAGTAAAAACATTAAACATTGAGATAATCAGCCTGCCATTAGCACCTTGGGGGCGGCATTTTGTTATCAGCTTGACCCTACATGGATCTAGCACTCTCACACTCTGTTTAGACTCAACGTGTAAATGGGTTGATTAGTTCAAAGGTCATCATGTAATCCTCCCAACATATTCTCGGCACAGGAAGTTATTGACCAAACTAAAATGGATGGCATCATGCCTTCAGCTTGTGTCTGGAAGCCCCATGTTGAGTCGTGTAAACTAATTAGGCGCAGTCTCTATTTTACTGAGAGAAATTCTCTTTTTATTGCTTGACCTTTCATGCTGGTCATTGACAAACCAGTGATTGAGTGTGAATTTCATTATAGAGACAAACTCATCTTCATTGATCAAATTAAGAGGCAGGTTGCAGAGGGAGAGAGAGAGGCTGAAAGGTGCATTCTGGTGAATGTAACCACAATCAACGGGCTCCAAACCACCATGTCAAGTCAGCGACCTCCCATTCTAGTGTATTTCATTCTGAAAGAGCTGGAGTAGGAACCTCCCTACCCCGGTACCCAGAGACAAGTTATTTTTATTTCTAATTTTATTTTTACGTTTGAAATTATTTAACAATTGCCATGATTTTCCTGACCTTGTGATGTTCCTCAATGTCCCTCATAGACTTCTAATAATAAGGTTACAAAGAAAGGTAACATTACCATATTGCATGACCACATGGCAATACATTCATGTGCAAAAAATAGCCTGAACAATACGGGTCTGCTTTCACACACAAGCGGCTTGATGGCTTTCATGAAAAACAATACATTTCCCTATGTAAGCAGTCATGCAGCGTTATTTCTGGCTAAGTGAATTTATTTATTTCAACTTCAATAATTGATGCGCCATCCATGGATCATTCTTTTCACAAGAAGGGAAGTCAGCATCCTATTTAATTTTGTTATTTTCCTATTAAAACCTGAGAAAACATCAAAGGCAGAATGATTTAATTAACAATATGGAGAGTCTGTGTACAGCCGTCTGCATTTTGCAAATTACTCTTTGCTGAGAATAAGAGCCTTATCAGGTCCATACAGACATCACTTCACACCACAAAAGAAGTTGTGTTGAGACATGGAAGGGGAAAATACATGTCTCCCTCAGACAGAATTATCCACTTCACAGGTATTTTCAGGTTCCAGTTTCCAGGTTGGAAAATTAATACCTTTTCTTCTTCTGCCAGTAGAGTTTACAAGTCTTTGTTGTGTGCTCTGTGAAGTGGGAAGTAAATGAAGGGAAGAAGAGGAGAAAGTATATGGAATATCATAGTGATTTGTTTCCAATAACTTTTCAATTTGCTGATGATTGTTTTTGACTGGGATGTCTCAAGAAGTTGTTTATTAATGAGTATTTCCCACTTGCCACTTTGTTTGGGAGCTTTCATTCTGTTTATCGCTATTCATTGGTATGATGTTCAGTAGTTCAGAAAACCCTGAGTGTTCTCAACATGTTTAATAATGACAATGAATAATATTTCAGATGAAAATGGAAAGAAGTGCCAGCTGAGGCATGTAAACCACTTTAAATGGTAATTGTCCCACATTGCTCTTTAAAGACCGGTATGACTCAAAGAGCAGTTGAAGTGAAGAGGATCGAAAGCCAGACACACTTATAGCAGCACTGAACACGGTGTTCAAATTGTTCAGTGTATCTGCTTTCAACGGTGCAGAGTAGTTTTGGAAGAAGATCTCTCATATAATATTGTGATTTCTTTCTTTTTTTGGCCTCTTTGTTTTCTTAATGTGAGATATGATGTCTGAATATATTTTCCTAATGGATTATGAGTAGAAATGGCTGGGGTCACACGCTAGCAAATTAGTAAATTAGTTTTTTCTACTTGCCAAAGAGACGGATTGCCATTACCCAACCTCCCTTAGTCAGACTATGGTATGTTTACTCCCAGAGAGCCAAGGTAAATAAATAACCATGGATACGTGGGATGGGAGAGAGATAATGAAACAAATGCTACAAATCTCTCACAGGATGATGTCCAACATAAGGTCTGTCTTTTAGACTGAGACTTAATGGCCCCTTTTCTTGTTGTGTAGATAAAGTGCAGTGGAAGTTGCTTGATGCAACAGTTTGTGCTTTTATAAAATAGAATTCTCTCCCCAGGGGCTGAGAGATGAAATCTAAACAAATAGAGATAAAGAGAGAGAGAGAGAGATAGATAGAGAATATATATATATATATCAATCAATCAATCAATCAATCAATCAATCACCTTTATTAAACAGACACAGGGTCCACAGAGTAAAACCTGAGGACCCTGTCAACATATACAACAAATTACATCACAATATATATATATATATATATTCTGTCTAGTGTTGACACTAATGGCCAATTCAATATCATGCCTATGTTTTGTTGCAACATTTCTGCCCTGCTTGACATTTCTGGGTTAGCCTATTACAGCTCACCATTGCCATGTTTCGCATGAATTCACATTAAGACATTTCCGCTGAAATAATCTTTTTCACTCTCAAGAAGTGATCTTTTATTCTGGTCATGAGAAGGCCATCGCAGGTGTTAGAAAGAAAGAGCGAGGCAGACTGTTGTAGTAGTAGAAATGTCACATTTTAATAGAATCATTTTAATTATTATTATTATAAGTGTTATTCAATGACTGCACATAGTGTTGGCTAATGCCATGCTTTGAATGACAATCTAATTGGCATTAATTTATGTGACAATGTAAAAAAATCAAGCGGTACTTAATCCTCTATCACATCTTAAATCAATCTAATCTGATTTTAAGAACCATTCTGCAAGGAATGAGTTGATTGCAGAGAGAGACATCAAAACATTGTTAGACAGGTATTGAAAGTAGCTTTGAAAAACATTGTTTTAGTGGTAGACAAAGCTCCTGTGCTTTGATTTCCCCTACTGATTTTAGCTTGCACCCTGACCCTGCTTGGACCCCGGTTTTTGCAGATTGGAGAGGGATAGGGAGGGAAACATTGGTTGAATGTCATACATCAGCATTAACCATCAGCTCTGAGCTATTGACTGATGATTCACCACAGCTGTATCTCTTCTGACTCTGAAATGAAACACAGCAGCAGCAACGTGAGGCAGAGATATGCAGTTGATTGGTACCTCATTGAGTCTGGCAGGGGAGCCTTTGATTGCACTAGCTGTCAATATCATTTAAATGTTTTTCTTACATACATGTTTGCTCATGGCATGGTGCAGCTACTTTGGCTGTTTGCGATTTTTTTTGTTGCTTCAATTTCAACGTGTTTGAAGTTTTCAGCCATTGTGAGGCACAAACATCAATTGCTGAATCTATGGATTGCACATTGTCATTAATGTAATTACATGCTCTACCTATTTGTTCTGAATTTCATTGCTATATCCACCCTCTTGTTGACATTGTGAGCAAAAGCAGCAGTGTTTGTAAACTAGCACCACCCACTATGCAATCATAACATCAGAGCATTAAGATTCATAACCCATACTGGTCAGACAGATTAACTACATATGGCTGTAAATCTGTTGTTCACAGACGGCCTAGGCTGTATCGGAGAGTCCAGTTATGCCTTGAAGCTTTAATTGGGCCCCTTTCAATTATCACATTAAGGGTATTAGTGGAATGCATATACCGTGCACATTTCTGTCGTGACAAGTGTGAACTGGAGCGTGTATGGATTGAGGAAAGTCAGGTTGAAATTGAGTTCTTGATTTCTTCTTAAATGGCACCCATAAGTGCCAGAGGAACTGTTCGAGGCTGAGAGAGCAACCTTGTTCTCCACCTGAAGGTCACTGCGGGAAACGAGTTTTAATTGAAAATGAAATTGTCTACCTGATAGGTTGAAATAATTAGCAATATCTGAGTGGAGAGAGAGAGAGCCAGGGATGAAGGAAAATAAAAAGGACATCAACCTAGATAAAAAAACGGCAGACCAGTGGCAACTCATCAACTCTTCTGAATTGAATGCCACCGTGATGGACTGGACATGGCTCTGGATGTCATACGTAAAACTCAAACGAGATGCAATTTATACTAAAACTGCACTATGAGGTCAGACAGGTAACCATTCAGTTTTGTTTTTTCTAAGACAATGAAAGTATATCACACAACATATAGACTTTGAACCAGAGTCTCATACAAAATAAGACAGTCAATAGCATGCTAACTGTAAACCTGCAGAACTCAGCATCAGCATAATATACTATTATGGATGCACGGTTCCCGAAACCATCTAGCCTGTGCTCATCTTGTCCTCCCACCCGTAAAACAAACTCTGCCATCCCTCAGCACCGAAAGACTTCAAAAGTCACTTCTGCCAGGCCCAGTAATTCCACACCAGTTAATAAAGGGGAAATGAATTGTATCAGTGTTGCTGTCTTTGCTCATAGTGAATAGGAAATTATCATAAAGATGGGTATTGGTGCCTTGATACAGTGAGTCACATAGAGTGAGTGAGCCTCTCTCTCTCTCTCTCTCTCTCTCGCTGTCACATTCACACACATGCAAACACACACACACAGTAGCTTGAAATAAACTGCAGGCTAGAATTTGTTATAGTGATGTCATCGTAGCAGTGGGGATGGTGATGAGCCAGGAAGCCTGGCAAGTGTCCCCGACAATTCTACAAACACCCCAACATGTTAGTGACATTCAGGGCTTTTTTGTTTTTATAAACTCCCTGTCTTTCCATGCAATCCCCAGGCTCTGCTATGACATGTCGACATTAGAGCCTATACTAGATGCCGGGCAGAAGAAATGTGACATACCCTTGCCATTCTGCGGGGTGTTTGTTGGGTAAGAGGAGGGCGAAACGACTGACATAAAGAGGATGGGACCCCGGGAAATATGTATACGAGTGTCCTCAGGGCCTGACGGGGACACAAATCAAAGAAGTAGGGTGTTAATATCTGATAGTTAGCGCTCCAGGCTAAACAGCATAAAAGACATTGAGGTCAATGGGTTGCCGGCAGTCTCTGGAGCAAAGTAGTTGCCTGGCTATTTCCACCGGCCCCTCCTCTGTGGACTGCTCTGGCCACTGGAGAATTCTCCTCATCATCACAGGCGGAACACAATCAGTGAGACTATACACCGCTTCTGCCCTTTTATTTTACTTTTTTTTTATATTGAGACACCTCTTTTTAGCAGGCGAATGTTCTGTGTGTAACTGGTGACACTGGCAACCAAGAACTACAAACAGAGCAAAAGGCATTGAAACAAGCTTACAAAGTGCTAAGGGTTTAATTGTACCAATGTGTGCACAAGTCTCAAACACTTACACATGATAAGGATAACATAATTAATCTTGATCTTGATCTTGACCTTGACCTTGATCTTGAAGAAGGCCAACAGGCCAAAACGTTATCAAATAAAATAATTATGCATATGGAGCCGGAGTGTGCGACACTTTTTTCCTCATGATTACTACGTCCAGTGATCAGCACCTCAACAAGAGACCTTGGTGTGCGGTACCCATTTTTGCTAAGGATAACATAATTAACAGGATTAAAGCAATTTAAAGATTTTTTTTTTTTAAATCAATATAATGTGTCCAGTTTAATATACCTCACTTTGTATGTATAACTGCATTTAATTTGAATTTGAAAATGTTTCAATGCTTCAAATCATAGTATTTAATTGCATCTCTACACATCCATCTTGACAAATGGCCTCAACATCAATAGTAATTATGTTTATTTAAACTCGTGTTTTGATGAGGCAGTTTGATGGTTATTTGATCTGAGAGTGAAATTGTAATGAATGGTTTGTTTCTCTAGTCATCCAAACAGCAGCACAATGAAGGCATTGCTAACCCCGAGTGAAGTCATAAGGGCAACTGCAGCTTATTATAGGATAGGATAGGATAGTTTGGGCTAAAAATTTCATTGAATAGCATAAATGTGTTGTTGTTGCTCAATTTACTGTAGTAGCCACGCTGACTGACCACCATTTCCGTGCTTGGCCCCAGTCCGGTCCTTGGCCGATTTTGCACGGTACTCGCCTGTGAATAAACGCCCCCTCGTTGACGTGTTAACGTGGTTTGATCATGAAACATTTCAGGACAGGATGGACTTTGGCTTGTGTTTTGAGAACTGTAATCATTTTATACTTCGAAAATATGGCGAGGAGAGGAGCCCTTAGTGATAACACACTCACTCTCTCTCTCTCTCTCTCTCTCTCTCTCTCTCTCATGACTGCTAGTTGACAGTGACTGCACTCAGCACTCCCCAAATAAAGTGAGTAGTGACAGAAACATTAACAGAAGCCACTGAGTACCGCTGTGATTTCAGTGAGAGCATCTGTCAGCAGGGCCTGGAGGAGTAAAAGGCATATATCTGAACCTTCAACGGCTGGTGTTTTGGTGGAGGATTGTGACAGTCAACATCAAAACAGTAAAAGTAATATATTGAATATGCCGCTTGTATCTGCTTTCATGTTTGCCAGTGATACATTATATGACTTTTCTTTTCCCTTCAAGAACATGGCGATGCGGATGGATTAAACATGTTAAGCAGGAACGGGTCTTTCTCTGAAAGCCTTACCCTTTTCATGATAACCCCTTTTTAGACATTCGGTGGACTTATCACAGCATATAAATAGGACAGAATTCATTATTCAGGGGAGGTTTCAGTGAAAAATTAATAGTTGTCCCCAGAGGAGGGTCTGTGCCGCTTGGAAAAAGGAGAACCTTTAAAGTGTACATGCACAGGGGGATCTGCAGAGACGCTGTCCCTCATATTAAAACCTTTACCATGCTACACATGACACATTGCAAATATAACTTTGCTCAGCAGTAATGACTGCAACTAATACTTTATACAGTAGCCATTCATGCCTAAGCTATCCATAATATATATATAGATAGAGGAAAAGAGAGAAAGAAGAGATAGAGTCTGTGTGTCTGCTCCTGACATTGGGACCTTGTATAGATTATACATTTTGAGTCGCCTGCCAGTACAAAGCACCGGGACTCGAGTCATTGACACCTGAAGAGGGCCACATTTTTGCGACTACACTGAATGTGTCCTGTTAGACCGAGAAGCACATTACTGTCGGATCCTTACGTACACACACCCAAGAGAGAAACACAACGAAAGAACTTTACAGCAGGTCCTCCCGGCTATGTCATATAAGAGATTACAATTTCCACCATGCCCAGATCACTCATGCACTGAAATAACGACGCCGCTGGTGCTGAGTTGTTTTCATCCTGCCAGTTATCAGTTGAATGATGGACTTTGCGATGCCTTTGTATCCACTCTCTATCTGCCTGTCCATGGAGGCAATAATAGTAATGTATGGCTAAGGGAAAACAGAGCTAATCATCAATGACTGCAAGATATATAGCATATGCAGTGGCACCTTGTTTATTACCCTCTTTTCTCCTGCAGAATCCATCGGCTGAACAGACAGGCCGCCATATCCAAGAGCTTCTTCAATGTTAATTTGATTCATTCTTGTTTTCCATAATAATTGGGGGCAATGGGTCAGTGTGATGAATTTGCTTGTTACAGTACATGACACAGGATGTAGCACAGTGTTAGCGGGTGCACAGTTTGTCTTTCCAGTATCTTCCATCACATGGAGGAAGGGCCTAATTTTTTTCATTATCTACTTATTGTTTTTGAATACAGCCAGCAGTTAAGTGCTGATTGTTATTGAATATCTAACATGGTCTGCCCAGGACGGGAGTGTGAGAATTACAGTGCCAGTTCGCCTCCGCATAGAAAAAAACTCACTTTTGCTTTAAATGTGCTTGTGATTTGATTTAAAAACAAAGCTGTTTTTTTTTTAAAGATTTCAGAACTAATTTGTAAAGTGACATTTACATTTTCACATCCAAGTCATTTCCTGAACACCATGATGGTTCAGATAGTATTATTGCTGGCGTTGACATTGTCAGGTCTCACTTAGTCAGCCTATTTTTTTTCTCTCAAACATATTCTTCAGCCCCTCTTGTTCTGTTCTTTCTCAGACCTCCAATTATCTACACCAGATGGAAATGTTCAGACATTCATCTAAGTGCAATGAATTTTAAAGAAGATTTGCTTTTTTTTAATCTTGTAAATATGCATTTATGTATTGTATGTATGTATTATGGTGGCAACACATATTCAGTATATATGCAAATCATGCGCAAAGAAGACTAAAGACTGACTTCTTGATGGAGTTTTTTAGCTGAATGCCTCTGTATGTGTGTGTGACATAACCCCCACCACCTCTACCCCCCATGTCACCAACTCTGTCCCTTTTCTTTTGTGTGTCATTATCGTGATGAGCGCTGATTGCACATTGTTATGGTGTTTGCACCTCTCATCTATCTGGCCCATGCTGCGTATTTGGCCAGGCCTGATTGTGTTGATGGTGACACCGGCATCTTGTCCTCAGACGGGGAGGCCCAACAGCAGTCCACCCATAATGACAGAGATGCAATCAACCACTGTCGCGCACACAAAAAAAGTCAAGTGGCAAGAAGAAAGCTGTTTCTGTGTTCTAGCCACCCAGCCGTGCTCTTTGTTGATGAAAATCACACCATTGTGGCTGCTGATGTCGAGGCTGTAAACATTTTATGCTGAGGTGGTATTAAAGTTTTAGGTGGCGATTCTGCCTCTGACAACAAAGGTGACTGAGCACTAAAGAAATTTACATTCAATTAAATCTATACATTGTGTTAGTGTTGTATATTTTTAGTGGAGAAATTGGTGCCGCAACCTACAACATACTTTTAATCAATGGCAACAAAAAGAAAGAAGCAAGTGCCCGGCGCTGGCTTGTTCAAGAGATCCTTTCTCCCTTTGTCCACTTTGTCCTCTCTCTGTGCTTTGTTATTTGTTTTGGTGTTCTAATCTCAGCCAAGTCAATAATATTCTTTGTTGTCTGAAATTGTGTGTCGGGAGGGGGGGGGAAAGGCCTCCTCCTTTTGTTGAAAGTACCTGTCTGTGACTTTTCACTCTCTCTCAGACTCCCAGATAAAGTAATCATTAGATGTTGTTTTCTGCCTGCAATTACTTTCAGTTACAATGGGTCAAACACTAGGAAAGCAAAAGGGGTCGAGAGTAGACAAGGCTAGATGGATTACAGGCGAGGAACTGTATAGGTCCCACAAGTGCTGATAAATACGTATGTGGCTCAGAGACTCACCGTTGTCAGAGGCGTCTCAGTAAATGCATCAAGTGTAATTAGTCTAGAGTATATATGGACGACCCCACTCCCCTCTTATCTGAGTCACATTGTCTCCTTTAAAAAAAGGCCATTCATTACATCTGGCATTATTTGTTTTCGCAAAGTAAAAAAGAGCAACAATACTTGTGGGACAGTGGCTTTGCCATTTCTTTTGTCTCACACGGTGGATAGCTGGCTGTACAGGATTGCTCTGAAATTCCACTACGCCATTATTATAGATAATTTATTATCATCCGCTGGCATGCAGTTTCTGTTGCATGTGTTCTATGGTGGAGATGGCTAATAGATTAGGGTGGGCTGTACGGAGGTTCTCTCTGTTAGATGGCTGCACATTTTATCACAATATCCTGTTAGATGTAGGCCTTGACAAGCTGTCTGCCTCAGCATGGCCCCTTATAGATCTTAATGCATGTCAGCCTCCAACATGGCACTGTTGACCTCTGTGGCATAGTCGATCTCTGCCTTCCAAAGAGCAAGCCAGGTTTTTATTGCCACAATGGAATATTTACTTCTTCCCCCACGCCCTTGTCACCACTGACAATGACAGCTCTTATTGCTTTTGCCATGGATTATACTGTACCTCCTGATAAAAGTACAGAAAATAGCACTGAGTTTGGCTTGCAGAGAAAATAAAAGATTTCTAAGTTAATTTTCAGACCCATATTGCCATAGAGACAGGCTTCTTTCTGAGAACTCAGAGAACGAGTCTGCCAATCTGTCAGCCAAGATATTTGTATTTCATTGTTAAGGTCATGTATATTCAGGACTTGTGCAATATATTGTTTACTGCACATTTTTCATGCTTGCTTCAAAAACCATCGTCTCTTGAGCTTTTAAATATGTTGAATAGAACATTAGTTCATATGATCGCACTCATCAAAACTATTCATGAATTATACGTGTACATCATAAATAGGGAAGATGGTGAAATGCATCAAGCATGTAAGTGGGTTGTCTTGTATTTGTGATTTTGTGAAAGTGAAACAGAGCCGTGTGATGAAGATAATGGCAAATGGCATCTCTTTTCAGGGCAACACCCAGGGGTTTTATTAGCTTTATTATTATTAACGATTGTCCATTTGCTTACACAGTTTGTACGTTCGGAGTGGGTATAAGGCCGAGTGAAACGATAAGGTCTTGGTACAGTAATTACATACCCAATTATTTCCATTCAGATTCTCTTTGTTTGAAAGAATCTTCCATATTATCGCGTTTCTATCTTGTTGTGTCCCTCCAGACACAGAGACACATGGGAATGTACTCTGTCACTGTCTTTCTCTCACTCTCTTTCTGTCTCATCTCCTTCTCTATCATACAACACATAATATGGTGATGATAATATTTTAGCACTCATGATGGCTGCAGTAGTAGTGATACTCCAGGATGTTTCCATGACTCTTGAAAGACAAGGTCACCGCTTTAAACATCTCATACAGCTGGATAAGCCACTTTGAATTGTTTTCTGCACCATTTAACTTGAATTAACTGACACTGAGAGGGACATAACTGTTTGTTCACATAGTTACATTCTGGGATGAACATTGAACATGAACATTGAACTTTGTGTCTTTGGCACCCTTTTTTTATTTTATGTAGGTAATGTACATCAAATCTTCTGAAATAATTGGAAAATGGAAATTGAAACAACTTTCAGTCTTCACACATTCATCTGTTTCATTTAACAGCACATGATCAAACAATAGGAATTCAATTTTTTTTTTAAAGATTTGGCGATGACCATGATTATTGTCACCCTTTTCTAATACTTAGTTGCACAGCCTTTGGCAATGATGATGCTTTCAGAATCAGAATCAAATTTATTGGCCGAGTACATTCACACATACAAGGAATTTGACACGGTGACGTTGGTGCATTAAAAAAGAGACAGATACAGCATTCAAATAAAGAGGTGGGGGGGGGGAGGTGTTCAAGTGACGGGAGGTTTTGGTCTTGACAGACCGCAGGCTGCGGTCTGGCAGGAGAAGTTCGAAAAGGGAGTGTCCCGGGTGAGAAGGTTCAGCCATGATCCATCCAGCCCGCTTCCTGATCCTAGAGCCGTACAGCACCTGAAGTGGCGGCAGGTCACAGCCAATCACCTTCTCTGCTGACGGGAACAAATTATGAAGATGGTGGCAGGTAGCAGAGGTGTAGTGACAGCTCTCCAAATGTATGTGTTACTGGCATCTCTTTTAAAACCAGCCGACTTTTGTCCACAGCGTCCTGATTTATACAAAAACGCTAAATCGAGTTACGCGACCGATCTATCAAGCCAACAGGTAAACCATGGCAAAAAACACTTCAGATATGGGAGATATGCCATTCTTGTATCCTTCATATATCCATGTTTATCCAGACGGGTAAACAAACATTCTAGAACTGGATCAAAACTCCAACAAAGTGATGCGCTGATCAGGGTAATCTACCTACTACTATCTGGAGATACACATCCATGTCTCCGTCCGGTTTACACTGATTACAAGGAACAGTATCACTCCATGTCTACAATAGAACATGAAACTTCTACTCGTGGGACTACAGCCAGGAGCAACACCATTCTTCCTCAGGTACAAACTTTTATCAGTGTCCCTTCAACATCTGATCATGAGCAAACTAACCTGATTAGTCGTCTCTGCCGTCAGAGTGCTGTGGAGAATTTGGAGGCTATCCAACAAGAAGAACCCTGGTCGGTGGGCCCAATACCTGAGCTGATGGCGAACGGAAACAACTAGCGCAGGCAGCTGTGTCGCAGTGTGCTACGCCAGTGAGGTGTCTGGATTACGGTCTGCTACCGATGAATGCTGCGAAGATGCCAAAGAACGATCATCCAATTACAATTTCTCAAGACCAGTACATAATGACGATACTCCGAACCTTGCTCCAAATGTCTGTAATCCAACCAACATTAAAGAGTGTGTAGCTGATAGAAACGCCAACAAATCAAACAGGAAATTGATAAATCCAGTAATCATAAAAAAATGGAAATGGAATGTCTTTCAAACTGTTAATAACTCAAGGATAATTTGGGACCCCAAGGCAAAACCAAGGGGTATATTGGGTGGGCACTTGAACATACGGAGTATTAAATCTAAAAGTGATCAAATCCAACATATTTTAATGTTTTTAATGTTATGTTTATTTTAGAAGGGATAGGGTGGCCTCAAAGGGAGGTGGGGTCATGATCTATGTCAAAGATAACAATGGATGAAATCCGTTGGCCAAATTATGAGTTGGAATGTCTTGGTCTAAATGTAACCCTATCGCCACAAATGTCCTTTATCCTTATTGTCATTTACAGACCACCCTCATCAAATGTTGATTTTTATGAGAAACTCAACAATATGATGAAAGAATGTAATTTTAATCATTATGGGTGACCTAAATATCAACTGGGAAGATACATTTTCAGTTGATTCAAGGGCCTACAAGAATAACAAATTCCACCAGCACTCAGATTGATTTAGTTTTTAGCAACAGACCCAAGATAATTTTACAGTCATTTAATATTCTAACTGGACTGTCGCATCACAACCTGATCCTGGTAGCCAGGAAGCTAAACAATATGCGTTTTAGACTCTTTGCTACCAGAGAATCTAACAGAACCACTAAAAGTGAGCAGGACCATTTTAAAACGGTGGTCCAAAGCCTAAACTGGAATGAGTTGTTGCCAGGAGTAAATCTGGAGGGGGATAGTCAGATATACTCAAGTAAAATACAGAACATAACCACTAAATGTACTTGTAAGATTATACACAGGACCAAAAAGAATAGTCTTCCTTGGATAAACACAAACATTCTAAATTGATGAAAGAGGGTGATATTGCATTGAAAATTGCCCTTAGATCAAAACTACAACATGACAAGCATCATTATGCCATGGTAAGGAACACAGTAGTAAGAGAGCTTAGAAAAGCCAAAGCAGATTTCTTTATGACCACTATTAATGAGGCCAGAGGTAATGCTAAAATGATCTGGAATCAGTTAAAAAGGAAAACAGGAAAACACCAAGACACTAGGAAAATGCTTGAAATTAACCTGGATGGTAACCTCACAACAGACCCGACTGAAATAGCAGAGGCCTTTAATCACTACTTTGTTGACTCTGTGGCTAATATTGCACAGGGGTTCTCAGTTGACCAGAACAGTATATGTCCAGCAATTACAATGGAACCAGCCTTCTCCATAAAGAACATCTCTGAGATAGAGGTTATGACATCTCGACATCACTGTAAATGAGGCTTGCCTCAGTGAGTTCTCGAGTTAAAATAAAGGTTTCAATCAATCAATCAATCAATGAAAATCATCAGATCTCTTAAATCATCAAGAGCAAATATCTTAGTCCAGCATTGATCAATCCCATCACTACAATCCTTAACCTCTCAATATCACTGGGGCAGTTTCCAAGTGCTTGGAAGTCAGCTATTGTTACTCCTATTTTCAAATCCGGCGATCCACGTTCAATCTGTAATTACAGGCCAATCAGCACCCTCCCCACAGTGTCCAAGGTTGCAGAGAAATGGGTAGCTAAGCAAATAATTTTCCATCTCAATAACAGCTCCTTCTCCTTACATCCCATGCAGTTTGGCTTTAGGGCCAAAAGTTTGACACCCCTGCTCTAAACGTTCAACAAGCTTCTTCGCCTTTATTCTTTTTCTGACACTGGGTAGTATGTTTCGCTCCAAAATGCCTTGGACATCTTCTGATTTCTTGATGCCCTTAATATGCTCAAGACATTGCCAAAGAGCTCTACTTTAGTTTAATCGGTCCACAGAACATTTTCCCAGATTTAGGTTTGTCCAGGTGGGTCTTGGCAAAGATCAGTCAGGGCCTTCTTGTGTTGCCTCTGACTATAAAGAGCTTCTTGGTTCAGTGTCCGGAATATGATACAATTACCCCAGACATATCCAGGTGAGCCTTGAGATCTTTGGATGTCATGCAAGGTGTTTCTTCAATGGCTGGCACCAACCTTGCTGAGCTTTCCTCTTACCACGACATCCACCAAATTCTTAACAGTTCCACAAGCAAACTTGTTAATAAAATTGTGAACTGTGGTAACAGGAATACCAAGGTCTCTAGAGATGGCCTCATAGCTTTGTGAACACTTTTGTTTGGTGATAATAGTTTTTCAGGCATCCTCAGACAGATCTTTTCTCTTCAGAATTTTCACAGATGAACAAAATGTTCTTCACTTTAAATGGATAATTGGTTCATTTATACCATGTGGGCACCTGAAACCTGTCACATTACACTGAAATTACACTGAAAATGAGAATCTATTTCCTGGAAAATGAGAATCTATTTTGGCTACATTTCAATTTTGAACCTGTGAAAGATTTTTTTTTTTAATTGTTATTGTTTGATCATGTGCTGTTAAATAAAACAGATGAATGTGTGAACACAGAAAGTACTGAAAGTCTTCTGAAATAATTGGAAATTACCTGAATAAAATACAAGGGTACCAATATTTGTGACTTTTAAAATAAAAGCAAAATGTAAGTGTTGTTTACAGTGTTACCAAATGAAAGCAAACCTACAGCATTACCTACTAAAATATCTTTGATCCAATGTAAACCATGTAAACAAAGCCATTAGGGGGTTAAAAGCGTTTCCACCCTGTGCACCGTACTGCAGTCATGGACTTTTAAATAGGAACTAATTTAAGCTCAGTAATAGCTATTGAAATTTGCTTTAGTTTGCTACCCTTCTGCTAGGATCCTCTGTAGGCTTGATACATTCGAAGTAAAGAACACAGCTAATAAACATGTAAAGAATGAAAATAATTAATGTGATCTACATAATTGTTGTGATCATGCTTACATGGAGGAAATCTACAGGAAATTATAAATCTTTCATTATACAATATAGGTTTGATGCATAGGTTTCAAGCTTAATCATTGAGAAGACTGTACCAATTAACACTGTGTAGGATGAATCAGGGACCTAGTCCACCTTCCTGGTGGCTGTTGGGGGGATTTAATGTCCTAGATGCAAGCAATTATCCTTTTAATTAGCAATAATGAGTTTGTGCATGTTAACATAATGAGCTGAATTGTGATATGTGTGCAGGTCTTAACATGAAGCTCATCAAGATGCAACTAGGGTTGTCAGTAAATATCTGTAAATATCAACTGTCATGCTAAATAGCTCGTGCCATTGTACTGAAAGCTGTGATTGGTGAGGTGTGTGTGGGTGTGTGTGCCGAAGTTATATTTGCATTATTGGATTTCATGTTCATTAAAGAAAAAAAATCTACCAAATTGAATGGCCACTATAATCAAAATTTAAAAATAATAATATATATATAGCACTACATATATGCAATAGATGCAAATAAAAACTCAACATTCCAGATATTGCGATATTACTACCAAAATGGTAGTAGAATTACAGTACCTCTTGGGATTCAGCCATGCGCTGCTTAGGACGATGAAAACAAATCATATTTCGTGATTACTTTGATTCTGAAGTAGAACTTATTGTCTTTATATATTATTTATGTCTTTAATTATTTATTGTCTGTCCAGTAATGTTCCCCCTATTTTTAATGGGCCACAAGAAGAGGACCACTGTTTGCTATTACCACTTCTATTCTATTAGCTATCTCACCTCTTTAGCATTACAACCTGCATTAGGACCCAAACTGAAACCAAAATGATCCATCAGCCACCACTGTCACAGGAAATTATAGGGGAAACACTGGTGTGCAGGTCTAGCAGAGAAATGTCCGGCCTGGACAGCTCAACTCATTTATTATCAGACTTTATGTTGTGGGTACACATTTGCATTGGGTCAATCCCACCTTGTATCCAGTCAGATTAGAACTTGTAGCTTATCCATAGTACACAAAATAGTTTTTTGGGAAATGATCCTTTGCATGCAATACAGCATCATCGTACCTGTTTCTTACAAATGTCCAATGTTTATACAAGCTGTTGAGTTTTACCACAAGGATAGAAGGTCAGCCAAGGTGGATGCAGCGGCGTTCAATCTCTGGCAGGCCCAAGGATATGTTGATGTTGCAGAATGAGATTGCTGTAGGCTACCACTGTGGTACTGACCTTGCCTAAGACCGTAAGATCAACTTGGTGCATAGAAGTGGGGCACTATGGGGTGTAGAGAAACACTACAAGAACATGGATAATAGATCGCCTTATGATCTAGCAGTCATATTAGCCTGAAGGCTATTTGGAATCAGGTGAAGGGGGACATAAATTGGATGCCACTTAATTTCTAGTCAGTGGCAGTCAGTTATTATAGTTAATCAGTAATAGTGGGTAAAGTATTGGAGATGGATGTTCTGGATGTTCAGAAGACTCTAGGGATCACAATTCTGTTTCAACCATATCAGCTCTATTCAATGAAGATGGATCATCTTGTATAAGAAGAGTAGGTCTGATCTCAACAGTGCCGTCTCTTATGTCCCATTGTTTGCCATTATCCCCACTTGTCTGCCATTCAAATTTCCTTGAAGAGAATGTGGAAGAGAATGTTCACAACATCAGGGGATCCGTGGCATCAGTGATGTGTGATTCCTCTCGAAGGCTTTGCGGGGTACAGTTGATTCCCCTGAATACAAAAGGCAGCGGCATCACAGGCAGGCTGCAGTGTGCCTCTAGCTGACAAAAGCAGCCAGAACTGTCAGCGATATCACTCTAGCCGTGCTCCCATCCTCTCAAACCCATCATCGCCTATCCAAACTATCCCAGCGGAATAGAAACTAGTATTGGTCTATGTCTTCTGGAGATGTTTAACATGAAATATCATATGCAAAATTTGGAAGCACTCACGGCTGTTGACATTACACTGCTGTGAGTTCATGCTGTTTTCACCTGGGGACTCATGGAGTCATGGAATACCTTTCATGTGTAATGTACATTACAGACAGCTTCACCTTTGTTTGTACTGATCGGTTACAGTTGAGAAGAGGGAAAGTACTCTGGCAAAAGTGCACTTGTGAGTGTGCGTGTTTGCATTTGTGCATGTTTATGTGTGTGTCAGTGTGCATGCTTGCCGACTAAGAAGTCTATGCTAATAGTATTATCCCATCAAAAAAGGCAATACCCTGAAAAGGCATCAACAGCAGAAAACCCTTAGAGAAAGATTGAGTCAGGGAACAGCAAGGACTTGGCTCGGCCCTATTGTGCTAGCTCAGAGAATGAGTGAGCAGCATCCATTTTTGCCTTAATGAAGTTAGTGACCCTCTGAAAGGTGACACATTTACCGCCCAGAGGATTTATACACTCCTGCTCCAAGGCTCCAGTTCAATATGGAGAGGACAGATTTGACTCCACGTGGGCACTCCAAATATATCCTCGCAATTTATACCAGGCGATTCATTTTCAGACACAGCTCTCATAATTAAACTTGACTCTGTTTGTATTCAATCTGCACTCACATCGAAAAACAAAAGAAGTAAGTGCATTAGGTTGTTACACATTGTTCTTGATAGTTTCTGGTGGGTGGGACTGATATCACCGGCATACAGCAATCAGAATATTCATTTTAATTTTGTGGAATGCAAGGTGGCAAAATTAATTGTGATTTGATGAGATTTGTCTGCTGAATAGAACTAAACAAAGCATGCAGAATGTGTCGTCTTCATGGGAGAAATAGTGGTACCACTGTACTAGGGCTACGACCATTTAATTATTGATAAGCATTCTTACTTATGCAAATACACTAAATTATTTCTACGTGACAGCTTGAAGCTGAGGCCTAGAGGAGTGATGTGATGTTCGAACGAGGACCCCTCTTTTCTTTGCACGGCCTAGGAAACAACCCTGCAGGCTACTGGTTGCCTTGGTGCATACTGTTTTACATTCTAATTATCGGGCTTGACAGGCTTTATTGCTGGGGCTCAATGCTGAGGCCTCGTCCCAGACTCATTCCACATGTGATGTCAGTGCAGGCATAATGAGATAAGATAGTTTGAATGCTTAGCATCGCACGCTCACGCACTTTCCATTTTTTCCCCTTCCCCTTCCTCGCATGCAATTCAAATACAGTCACAATTAACTATATTTGTTGTACCTTAAATATGGTAAATATGCTCACTGAAGAGATATCCCTCGTGGAAACTGGGATACCATGTGATTTTTCTAGCATTCAGTATTTGAGTTGTCCTATTTGACCCGATTTATTTTGGCGTCAGAGAGATCAAACAGGTTTAAGGTGTGCTGAAGTGACAGTGATTAAAATAAACAATGGTTTGTTCAGATGTTCCCTAAATATTTAATAATGTAAAGCCTATCTAAGACACAAACAGCAAGACATTTTTTTTAAACTATAATTAAGCTACAGGGAATTCATTGCATATTGTAGGTAAACAGACAGAGTCATGGGATCACCAATGGAAATTAAATGCTCTGATGGTGTTTTTCTCATTACAAGATGAAATGAAACATTTATCACTGGCTTTAATTTCACTAAAAGGCTGACATTTTGTGGGTCAACCACTGATAAGACGACAACTTTATTGCAACAACTTTATGATTCATTATTTTGTTCTCTGCTTTCAGCGTACTCTTGTAAAATCAGTGCATGCCATGTACACTCAGTCCTGTTGGATTTACCAAGTCACTTTCTTTCTCTTTCTGTCCTTCTCCTTCTTCCTCTCAACAGCCATTGAGGTGAACCTGCAGAAAGCCTTGGCTGAGGCCTCTGAGACCTGTACCCAGGAGTGCTTGATCCTGGGCCACTCCGACAGCTGCTGGATGCCCCCAGCGCTGGCCCAGTTCCAGGCTCCTGGCAGTATCAGCCCCACTTCCAACCCTACCACCACTGCCGCCGGTACCCTCCACTCCTTTGGCTTCCAGCAGAGCTGGGCCCGGGGAGCCAAAGGTAACATGGGCAGCATGGGGGTCATGGATGGCCGTCACACCCTGGGCAGGTCTGTGCCCAAAAAAGATGAACTGGACAAAGGGATCAACCGGCCCCAGTTCTACAACACCCTGGACAGACACTGCAGTAATAAGAAAGAGGACCCCGTAAAGGTCATTCCCCTGGCTAGCTTCTCCTCACCTGGGCAGAAGGCACCCACCAGCGGGGGCAGCACCTCCTTCTTACATGAGCACCAGTTGTAAGAGGAAAAGACAGATCTTTATAGCCTGACATACACGCAACTCCATCCATAGATGACTTTGCGTCAGTGACTTTCTGATCAGTGTGTATGTGTTAAGGTATGCATAATTTTGACAAACTATGACCAGCTCCATAATTTTGCAAAAGAGAGCATCCAGCAATGGTTTAAATCATGATGATGTTGTTCAGAAAAAAACGTATGGGTTGAGTCTGAAAAGTGAACCATTTGATGGAAAATGTCTTTACATAGCAGACCCATGCATAGTATATAAAAAGTAGTTCTATACCAAAGTAGTTCCATCACAGAAAAAAAGAGAAATGTCATTGCAGTATGGTGGTGCCTGCTCTATGATGAGGAAGGGCATTGTGCGCTATAAGCTCATTGGACCTGCGTCCTAAAAGACAATTTTCCCGCCCATAAACAAATGCAAATATAGTATATTGTGTTGAGTGAGCTAAATGGGACTTAATGTTAATTGTGAGCTCTGGGTGGATGGTGTTTATGTTCAAGTTCTGGTGAAGTATTGCTTTGTATAACATGCAGCTCAAACTCCTTTTGGTGGTGGAGGATGTATATTTTGTCTTTTGCCTGAACAAGTTTCAGAAGCCTATTTTGGTCCGGGGACTGCAGAAGGATAAAAAAAAAAAGTCTACAATGCATAACTAGGCCAACAGTAGGCAGCACTGGTAGTCTATTGCATTCTAAGTTTTCACCACAGACCAATACACAAAATATAACAAAAACAGTTTTTGTGCGTGCACACAAGCGTACACAAGATGTTTTCCATATGGCGGTTGCTCAGTCTCCGCCATCTTGATTAATAACATGTTCATTCCCAGCATTATCTCATTAGCTTAGCCTTGAAAGGCACAGACAGATGCACTTTGGAAACTAACCCTATGTTTGCCTCGCCTCCCCTTTCTCTATTTCTCACATACGCTGCTCAAACACATTCACATAATAAGAGCTATGGAGCCAATTATGAAATTCTCAGAACAGTATAATTACTTTGATGTTATCAATGTGGTTAGGTGGTCTGGAATGGTTCTCTAGGCTAGTTGGGAACATGTTGGCTTTGTGCCGAAGCAATGAAAAGGTGTAGACACGGAATCAAAAATAGCAGCTTAATATGCTGCCTCTCCTCCCGTCATATCATTAACAGCTATAATGTTCTTATTATTACAATTATTATGGTGCATTTTCAAGCTCATTTCAGCTCCAGAGTTTCTATTATCAAGGTCCACTATGTGTACAAATTGGTACAACAGACCCGGGAGAAAATGTTTTCATTGCACCCTATTGATAATGTTTATTCTGTAGTCATCATAAGGTACAGACAATGGTAGTATTTGGGCCTATAAGGGCCTCTCTACAGGCTGTCCTTTATCATGGTGTGCTGTCTGCACCCTCTGTATCACTACCTCTGAGTGTAGATTATGATGATTACTACTTTAAACTAACTAGCTACTGTAACCGATTGGGTGCGGTATAATCCATTGCTGCAGCACTAAGTGACTTTGCTTATATCCATATCCCCTTTCCTTTTTCTACTAACATCCAAGCCAGGTTTCTACATCATCAGGTATATGATTCATGTGATTCATTTTCTTGTGCCATCTTGCAAATTGGGGACATGCCTAAATCTATAATACAAGGTGGCATTCTCAAGGGGAGGTGCAAATTGTGTTTGCATGCTCTTAGCTGCCACACCTATTCCCTGAGATACTTAGGGTCAGGTCTCTTATCATTATAAAGAGGATTTATCTGAGGCTGAGTGAAATGATATCAGTCAAAGGAACAATGGGTCAAGGACAAGGAAAGGGGCAATTCAATTTCACCTCAGTCAATTAGAAAAATGAATTTAATAAATGTAATTAATAAATAATATAAAATAAATAAAATAAACAACTTCAATAAATTGCCATAGAAACATCAGTTGATGAAAATCAGCTCATTTACTCGAAATTTTATAGTTTTATTATTATTATTATTATTATTATTATTATTATTATTATTATTATTATCATCTCAATATTTTTCCCCTCATTTCCTTGTTATAAACAATGCATATTTAATGAAAAGGAACACAGATCAAAGGGAACATACATCATGTCATGAAACTTGGGATTTTATTGGTCTGACAAACGGAAATCCAGCATGCGGCACTTGTGATGTGTGTTCCAACATTTAGTGGAGAGAGCCTTAAAATCTCACCAGTCTTTTGCTCTCTTCTATTGCCATTTCAAATGTACAGTATGACTAAGTGAGGCTAGAAGTTCTTGGCTTAGATCACTGTAATTAAAATACAAAAGTTTTTCAATCATTACCAATACATGATATCAGCATTATCTGCAGTGGGAAGATTTATAAAAACAAAAAAGGACAGCTTGCTCTTCTTACTATCTTTGAGGAACAGAACAGTGCATTGAAGATGAGATGACACACTGTACTAAGAAATCACTGTAACATTATTTATCCAATCACATTGTACAAGCTGTAACCCTCACTGGTTTTTTTTTTTTTTTTAGCATTCTCTGCCTACATACCATAGTATAATGTTTTGCCAGCTAGATAAATAGAAGGGCAAATTCCTGATTTTGGAATACCAGACAACTGCATGAATTTACATCAGTAGGGTGTTTGGAAACTAACACGAGATGTTTTTTGTCTACTGCAGTCCCATTTTGTTTGGCTACATGCCCATTTAGAGGTACAATAAAGATAACGCCATTTGTTAAAAGAAAGGGAACATGCCATATGAATGCATTTCTTTTTTTTCTTTTTTTTTTAGCGTGGGAGGGGTTCTTAATACTTAGTGTCGCTCTGTGCCAAAGGTTTTCATGTTTCACAAACCAAGAATGGTACACAGTGGTAAAATGCTTTGTCGGGTATCACTTTGCATGATTACGCTCCTGTCATTATTTTCCTACTTTTCTAAGGTCCCACTCCCCCAACGATAGCGGTAGTAAGTATAGTGTATGGAAAGCTGGACGTCACTTTTTTAAAATAGTTTTTTCAGCGATTTTCAATTCAAAAAGTGTGTGTCACGAAAACCATGTCAACCTGTGTCATAATTTGCATGAACTGTCTGGACTTAGAAAGCTGTTTTGACACTTGAATATGTAGTTCATGCATCCATCTATAGAATCAGTATCAATATCGATGTTTACTGCTCTACCTGTCTGTCTGTCCTATCTGGAACAAGACAAATGTTCCACAGTGTACACATTCAAACTTTGTGAAGTGTGCGTACCACATATGCCTCTATAGGTACACATAATTATGCTATACTGTCAGTTAAAACAGATTTTAAACTGTACATAGCAGTACCCCTAAGAACTACAGTACAGAAATGTTGACAAACTGGAATGACACATAATAACTAACGGGCCAATTCAGTATGATGCTGAAAAGGGAAAACAAATCTGAAATGATGAGATGACAATCTCTGTTATAATGTAAATGGTTACATATGCATAACATTGATGAGAGTGTGTTTGAGTGTGTGCGTGTGTGTGCGTGCGCACGCATGTATGTATACTGGCATGCACCTTGCCAGAATATTTTATGTACACACATGTATCTTGTACAAAACCTATATCAAAAATATGCTATAAGATATAAGTATATGCTTGTAAATTAGTCATCAGTGAGTGTAGGTCAACTTTGCTTTGAGAGAAAGCTTAAATGCTTGCCAGTGGTTCTGTATTGGTCAATCAAATCTATACTGTATGTGTTGTCATGCTTTTGTAAGATATCCCATCTAAATATATGAAAAAAAGACCTTCCATATGGTGAAATGATTTTTCTTGTCATTGAATTTTACTTGAGCCATTAAATATTCAGTCCTCCGAGTATGCATGGATTATATTTGTCCTTCATTTTATACTGTTTGATTAGGTATTCCTAAGAGTATTGCAATATCAATGATACTGTAGATGGAAGAGCACACTGTTGCAATATTCTAATTATAGTAGATACTACTGTAGATATAAGACCCATCAAATTGGACATGGCATTTCACAATTTTCATTTCCAGATGTTAATATCTTCACATTCAACAAACATTCAACCTGTAACATACAGTATATTAACAGGACAAGATGTTACTATCCCTTGTGCCATAATCCAAGGTAAACACTTGTAAAAGCCCAATTTCAGATTTAAAAACAACCAAACAAACAAGTGATATAACCACCATCAGATGCAACACCATAGGAGACATCAGGCTACACCATCATAGATCTACAGAGTCATTCCTCAGATGAACCAATCACCAGTTACCTACCCTATCCAACAGCAGTATGGACCAATCACCATGCAGTTACCTACCCTAGCCAACAGCAGTATGGACCAATCACCAGTTACCTACCCTATCCAACAGCAGTATGCAGCATGTCACTGGGGTTATCAAGTGGGCACCTTCCTTCACTGATGTTTCATTAAATTAGGCCCACAACACCTCAAGAAGGCTTAACGGTGTAGTCCAGCATCCTGGAAACACCCCCCTCTATGCCACCACCGCACAATTCCCCTTTACCGTCACCATCTAATGCCTAAAACCTAAACCTGAACCTAGAACCTCTAAAACCCAACTAAAACATAGCATTAATCTAGGCTTGGTTAGCCTTGAAGATGGAAAGGATAGAAGATAGAGAAGATAGAAGGAGCAGAGTGGTAGAGTCAGGGAGGAACGTCTGTCCAGACTGAAACTCTCCCCCAGCCGGAGGGGAAATTTTAAACAGTGGATACTTGGTTTCCAGAAATCACAATCCTATGAATCCTGTGAACAATCAATACATGTGCTACGCTACGAAATATGCCGTGCTACACGGCAAGGCCGCTTACCTTAACGTGTTACCCAGCTATTATACTTTCTTCTTTTCCACAACCATTCGCTTGCTCGCTCCGCTGCCTGCGACATATTCCTAACCGCCAGTTTCAAGCTCCGTCCGCGAATGCCCAACTCGCTTTGGAGTGCAAAAACGGACTTTGCCACAAAACCACGACAGCCAACTTCTACCAGCCGTACTCGAGCCCTCCAACCTCGCTGCTCTGCCATTGCCGCTATTCCTCTGCTCATTTGCCTCATCAACTTGGTCTTCCAAGGGGACTGTGAACTTGATAAAAAAAAACATATATATATATATATAATAATTTGTAAAAAGAAGGTGAGGAATATTGTCATATTAACAGAAATGCCCCGGGAGAGGAGGTTCAAGGCAAAGGAGGGTTATACTTGCATACTCATACCAGGGAGCTGCCAAGCTTGTTGGCCTTGAGTGTCTCTTCTGGAGCAGTTGACAATTAAAGGTATTAAATGTAGCATTTTTACACATCAGTGTATCATTGAAACTCAATGACTATAGGCCTGTGGCACTTACTTCTCTCGTCATGAAAACCTTTGAGAAGATTATAAAAGAGGAGATTTTTGGTGCAACGCTGACAAAATTCGATCCAATTTGCTTCTAGGGAAGATGCCACAGCCACCCTATTAAATATGGTCCTGGATCTCCTGGATTGTGCAAAGAATTTTTTACGACTGCTTTTTGTAGACTTTTCCTCAGGTTTTAACTGTATTCAACCTCACATTTTAGCAGATGGACTTACCAACATCCACAACATTGACTTTGATATGTTGGCTGGTTGACTTTTTAACTGATAGGACTCAAAAGGTGAAAGTCAACAGTGTTTTTTCGGATCCCCTTTTATGTGCCACCGGTTCTCCCCAGGGGTGTCTCCTCTCACCACTCGTATTTTGTTTTGTACACTAATGAGTGTCAGTGTCATTATGAGGGCAGACACGTCATCAAATTCGTGGATGATTCCGTCATTGTATCCCTGCTTAGCAATGATGAAACCAACCATGGTCCTGTGGTGGATGATTTTAGTGGCTGGTGCAAACATTCCTTTTTGGACATAAATCTGTCCAAAACTAAGGAGATGATAATTGATTTTAAAAAGAAGGTTCCTCCTATTCTTCCTTCTGTTATTAATGGCCAGGCTGTTGAAATTGTCCAACAGTATCTGGGGACAATAATTGACAAGTTATCCTTCAAACCAAATTCTGATGCTGTTTGTGCAAAAGCCCATCAGTGCATGTACTTTTATCGGAAGCTAAGAAGTTTTAATATTGACCCCACTTTTATGAGAATGTTTTTCTTCTTGTTTTAGTCAGTCTGTTTTAATCTTCTCTTTTATTGTTTGGTTTGGGTCACTTAACCTGAAAAACAGGAATAGGTTAGCAGGTATTGTTAAAATGTGCAGTAAAATCACAGGTATCAATCTAATGGACCTTTCCCAACTGTACAAAGGCAGAGCCACAAAGAAGGCCCAGTCAATTCTTTCTGACCCGCAGATACATTCTGCCAAGATGCAGAACCATTAGATTTAAAAAAAAATTTTTTGTCCCTGATGCTATTAACCTTTTAAATTCATAATTCTATGTTTTCTGTATGTATTGTTTGTGTGTTGTTGGTAAATATGAATTGCTGTTTACTGCTGGCTGCAGAACAAATTGCCCCTACCTTACCATTGTCAAATGATAAAGAGGAAGGATAAGAACCGGTAACAACCCTTAAAAACTATCAATATGCATTTCTGACGAGGTAAGCGAACATGAAGTTGAACCTATGCTCTTCGAATAGTGGAACTGGATTAAAGTTGTGCATTACTTGTGCACAACTTTAATTGTGCTATAAAGTAATCACCCTTGTTCCTGTGAATTCCAACCCGGTGGCACATACAGTAATGTAAAATGTAGTGTGGAAGCTCGTAGAGGCTGCCAATCTTCTTTGTGATGGTCTTGTTCGATTGCAATAATTATACGTCATCAATTATTAATGTTTAAATGTTTCATGTAGCACTGTAGATGTTGGCAGCTCCCCTTTATTGCATCTAGTCTTATTTTAGTAAATTAGAAAATATATTATTACTGTAGTTGTTTTTAGGTTTAAAACATCCGTTTTTTTTTTTACATACATATACACATATACAAATATTTTGATTTGAAGGATATTTTATGGCAGATGTCAGTAGGCCTATCTCTTCTGCAAGAGCTGTTTTCTGGTTTGTAGAATCTAGTAACACTGTCCTTCTCAGTCCCCATCTCTGTTGTGGGTTCGGAGCGCTCTTTCTTGGCACTGCGTAGGCTGAAGATCTGGAGAAGAGACTCACCCAACTGGCCATAATGAACTTCCTGAGTGACATTTTAGATGAGACTGACTGTGATTAAAGCCTTCTTCAAGCACGCAACTGAGAGAAGGTCCATACTTGGCAGTGTGTGAGTCACAATTTGTGCTAGATATTCAAAATTGCCTTTAAATTCACCAAGGCGCCATTTTTCTTCTCTATCACCGACATTTATACAACCTCCACATTCAAAGGTATTCTGTTATTTACATTACATTACAGGTATTTGGCAGATGCCTTTATCCAAAGTGACAATAAATGCATTCAACATAGGTAGGCAAGTGCATTTCCTTCCTAAACAAGCATCTAAGAGCATAACCAGTGCTAAGGTAAAAGTGCAATAAGTTACCTACCTACTTTTAAACAAGAACAAGAGATGAGACAAATAAGTGAAGACAAATTAAGCTTAGCGTAAGTTCAATCAGGAAGGCTACTTCCCCCATTCATATTTTATCAGCAGGTACCATCAGGCCCCCAGCTCTGCATCATCCAATCACCTTAGCCCACGCTTCTTTTCTCCTCCCCTTCCTCCCTCTCCAGAAACCAATCACTAACCATGTCCCTCTATTTTTACCCTCTCAGCTGCTTCCATGTTTCTGTCATTTCAGCTGCCTAAACCGCACCAGACTGACGCACCACCTCCTCCCCCATGCCACCACCAGCATCACAGCTCCATCAGATATCCAGAAGGGTCAGATCTTCAGCCAGGGGGTTCTCCTGTCTCCTTCCTGCCCCTTGGAGCTTCACCCTATCGCTGTATACCTCTTGGAGTCTACTCCAAACCTA
>CABFOP010102984.1:0-10737 GCA_900683385.1 Anoplogaster cornuta | reverse complement strand
ACGTCACCAACACCTATTTGCGCGCACACTGGTACCGTATCGAACAAAACGCAAACGTCATCGTCCTAGAGAAACCTCCTATCTAGAGAAATGAAGAATGAAGAATATTTTTTGTTCATGCCGTTCCAACATCCCAACAAAATATCAGTTATCAACTACAATAAAAAATAATATATTTTTTATGTATTGTTTATTTAATAAATTAGAAGAATAAAAGCAACAACTCAAAATGAACAGTGTCTTATCAAAATATCTTTATTTAAGAATGGTGTCAGAATGAAACCTGTGTGTTCAGTCATTCTTTTGTAACAAGCAAATGGAGTCCAATATTACTGAGTTAAAGTGAAGGGTGCTGAACACATCTTGCATCTGTGTATTTGGCCTGATTGGCTATAGTGGACTCTTAAGAGAGTTCCAGGGCTTCCTCTGACTCCAGATGCTCCTCTGTCTTTTGGTACACATGCCCTCCATGCTCCTCGGCTTCGTCTTCAGCCTGAGCCTGAGCCTCTCCCCCCCCTTCTCCCTCCCCTTGGCTGGCCATTGCCGTTTCCAGCCCATCCTGGCATTGGCATTGGCCACTGGCATTCTGCGACTCGGCTCCTTCTTCATCCTCCTCGTCCTCCACGTCCATCTCAAAAACGCGGACGTGCCTCAGATTGGCACTCAGCTGACAGAAGAAGAAAAGAAAAAAAACAGGTACATTTTTGGTAAGCAGTGTTTCTCCTACATTGATTCAGCAGTGGCAGCGCCCACTACTACAAAAATGTGAAAACAAAATGAATCTGGCCTTATTGTTTACCAGGACAAACAAATGGAAATTCTAGTACAGTGAATTCACATAATATCTAATCCAGATCCCATAACCAAAATCACACCTGACCCCCACTCCTGCAAAAGACAATCCAGGGAAAACACAAGCAAGTAAAGCAGACATACCACACAGGCCAATTTGCGGATCCCAGTGACAGCTACAAACTGAGCCTTCATGTTGTCTAGGTCGCGCCACTGATTCCCCAACACCAGGCCTTGACAGGGGATGGCACCACTCTGCTGGTCCAACCTGACAATACAGGTGACATACAAACACACATTTTCATTTCATAAGAGCTGTCTTAAAATGAGCGCAAGCTACAAGATGAAGGATTAGAGATTTGTATATGGACTGACACTGAATGACTAAGCGGTGAAGCAAACTGGAGGTTCAGAGTGGTGAGGATTATTGTTTTGCAAAAGAGATATTCCAAATGACACACACACACACACACACACCTAAGGCTCGGGTCCCAGCTGAACTCAGTCTCACAGCTGAGGGCAGAGCCAAGAGGGAGCTGAGCCAGGACACGCCCCCTGTTCTCCTCTTCTGGTGCTTGCAACACCACAGTTAACATCTCGTCGTCATAGAAACGAGCATCCAGGCAACTGTATACACAATCAGGCCTGAAAAGCAAATGGACACTGCAAATAAATGGTGGCGACACCTTCATTAACTAAAGAAAATGATTGCATTACTTTGCATTTATGTGTGATTAAGGAGAGGCACTCACTGGACTCTAGCTTTATCATCTTCATCATCAAGATGGTGGCTAAGAACGTTGCTCAGGTCAATCGACATGAGACTGTTTGGGATATGTCTGTGTGAATAAAGAGAATAGAGATATAAATAAAAAAAATAAAAAACAAAGATAAACATACACACATACAAGTGCACACTCACAGCCATGTACCTGTATGGGTCTGTTCCCTTCCGTAATAGGTAGAGCTTGCAGGGTGAAATCTCTGGCATGCAAAACACAACATAGTGCATATTGGCCTTCTTGTCATTCCACCTGTATGGCAACCAAGCACAGCAAGTATATCATTAATACAAACCCCCGGTCTCAAAGTCACACAACAATAAACAATTACAAGATGTTTGTGTTTTACTTACAAAGATGGAAGTTCAAAAAGTCGTAGAGTACTTTCAGAGCTGGAAAGACAATAAACAAACATATATTTATTCAAATTAATTCAAATCTATTCATATTTCAGATTAACAGAAAGAATAAGTCATACCTCTCTGGCACAGTGTACAGGGGCAAAAAAACAGCCTGTTTGACAGACTTCCCAATTACTTCCTGCACACAAATAAATGAATGAACCAATAAACAAAGTGTATAATGAAAATCAATATTCTAATTGATTCAAATGTCTCTGCATGACTTCAAACACAGGAACTTTTGTTATTGTCACTGTAATTGTGTATTTTTTGTATAACTAGGAATTGGAGTGTTACCATGCAGACCTCGGAAACATGAAAATAGTTACTGTATATTATGTTACTGTATATGTAACTTTTGTACTATAATGGGGAAATCCCATTGTAGCACAAAACTGAGCCCAATACTCATTTCAGGTTAAAATTGTTGTTGGTTGTATATTTTCATACTAGAGCAAAATAAACATAGGAGAGAGAGAAAGAGATGTGCATGTACACACATAAAACTTACTGCAGGTTTCTGTAGACACAACTCAATCACACCTTCCATCATCCTCTTGACGAAGTGCAAAGACTTTGGGGGATATGAGGGGAACAGTAATGGGCTCTCTAGATAAACCAGTCAAACATTTAATCTGTTAATCAGTGACAGTGGCATTTTAGTCAAATGATGAGTCACCAGTCAAATAATAGAGATGCAGTCTACTGACACCTCGTTACAAAATCTAAACAATCACTAATTTACTGCATGATTAGCACTTCTACAGTCAAGGCCATAGTTCACCTTTCAGGTGTGCGTTCTCCTGTAAAAACTTGAGCCACTGGTTTCCCTTAGTGTTGGGTGGAGACACAAGGTCCTCGTCCTCATCCTTCAGGTACTATAAATTACCACATGAACACGAAACCACAATGTCATAAGACAGTAGTCCCATTAAAAAATACTGGTCACCACAATACAAATCCCCTTACCTGACCAACTCGTTCTACATTGAAGTACTTTCCTTTACGATCAAAGAGCTCTTCATTCTGTTAAACCAGAGAGGAATTCATTTTCACTTTGGGAAAATCTATAAAGATGTTAGAAATTACAGTGCCATTATGTTGATCTCACCTCACTGAAATGCTCAGACAGGAAGTCGGCCACAAAGGCAATGTCCTTCTGGGTCATCTGAAGGATTAACCAACAGGTTAAATTGTAAAATCATGAGACTCAAATCACACATCTCCTCTCCCTCACATACTATGGATACAACTTCTCTCACCTTATTGAGTTCTGGTGGTACATGCTCCTCGCACATCCGTAGCATAGCTGTGGAAATAAAAGAGAAGATTTTGAGCTTAACTATCTACTTACAACCTACTGCACGGCACCTTACAGAGTGATACAACTCTTCTTTTGCATACAGTATATCTAAAGTGATATGTAGTCTACTGTCTAATGTATGTTTTGCACTGTCCTCTTGTGTTGACACGTCTCTGCATCAATGACACAAAGTCAAATTCCTGTACATTTATTGTATTTGACTTATAAACGGATCAGATTCTTACCTACATACAGCCACCGAAAAAAGGCTTTGAAGTTTTTCATACTCTTGTCAATCACTCTGAGTGAAAAAAACAAGAACAGGATTATACACATAGGAATGGCATAGGGGACGAAAAGTACCCAATACACTCGTCACACTAAGAATTAAGTGAACGTTACTCAGTTCAAGATCAATTGAGAAATCCTCAAACTCACTGTAGAAGTTCGTTGGCTTTCAGGGAGAAGGAACCCACAGCTGTAATGGCATCTGAAAACACAACATGTAGACATTCATTTAAAATCTGGCTTAATTCTAGATGATCATGCAGATGAGGTCAATGGTACCTTCTATAGCTGCTGAGTCCAGACCCAAGGGCTGAAACTTTTGTTTCCATAGAGACATCCCCTTCACCTCACTGAGGTGGTACAACAGAGCCTCAGAGCCACTGCAGAGAAGAGAGATTGGAGGGGGTTAATTGAGAAACATCCAGGCAGCAGATGAAGTGATGGTGAAAGGATAAAGATACCTCTGCAGGTGGCTGATCACTAGCTTCTGGATGCTGGAGTAAGAGGACTCGATGGATTGGCCAAGCTTCTTCAGACCCTAAGATGGAAATGAAACATTAAAGAGATATTCAATATAAAAAATAATAATTCTGAACTGTAAACATATATATATGACTTCTATATAGTGAAGCCTAACAATACACAAGCCATTGTGTAGTGTTAGCTAGCTAGCTAGCTAGCTAATGGATGTGACAGAGATGCACACCCCCGCCCCCCGGTTTTACAGACAAAAGTATCTGCTGGGTGGATACCAGAGGAGGTTTCTATAAGACAACAGGTGAAGCAGTGTTTCACCAAAAATAAAAACAACATAATACACATATCACATAAAACATCTTTTTTAGATGCCAACATTTCATTAGAATGACTGTGAATCAAACCAAAAAAAGTCAAATGTTAAGAAAAAGTGTCAATGTTAAAAAAAAAAAAGTGTCGTGGGTACAGTGCACAACAGCGCCCCCTGGACAGTGATTGGACAGTTATGGTTTATGACATGTTTTAAACGTGTATGTTTAGCTGTGTGGTTGCTTCACCAAAAATCTTGGGCAGCAGCCGCCACTGGTGGATACAGGTTGAAACTGTGTATTTCATTACTCTTTAAGATGTGATTTTAAACTGTGCCACCAAATGCATCTGTAACATAATATCAGCAATGATCAAGAATGACAGAAAGATTTTAAGAGGGAAATTTGATGTGACCTGCAGATAGATTCAAGTTAGCAGATTAAGAGTAGTGTTTAGACCAATGTTTCTGCTCACCTTGACAGTCAGCTGGTTCATGAGAAGGGCCTGTAGTTCAGGGCTACATGAAAGCCAAGAGACAAAGCCAATAGAAGTCACAATCTTTCCTACTATCACACAAGTTGCATGTTTTAAAAAGTCCAGGAGGAACAGAGATAACATCCCATATCACTAAAAGCAGTTGGATTAGCCAAAAATATTTTGTTACCATCTACAGGACACTCCAGGTACTACACTTAGGCCGAATCCCAATTCTCATTTTCACCCCTAGCCCTCGTTTTCGAGTGGCCTTCGCTTTGCCCCTTGGCCCTTGAAACAGAGTGAGAAATGAAGTGGCTTGAAATGTCATCACGTTGTCGATGGCGATGAGTTTGTCGCCAGTTCGGGTCTGCCTTTTTTGTTGTAGGACTTTTAATATGCAACTTTATTAAGTTTTAATATTTTTTCAGGTGAGAAAGTTACCATGTAGATTCTGAATATGTGGTCAGTTTATCCAAATAATGCCTGTTTGGAAATCTGCATTTACGTTGTCGGAGATTTTACAAGCCGCTTACTGTATATGGAGAGCTGCTTACACACGAGTTACTTGGATAAACTGACCACATATTCAAAATCTACATGGTTACTTTCTCGCCTGAAAAAATATTCAAACCTAATGAAAAAGGCAGGATCCAGATCTGTGCTCTGCCAGGCTGAACACCTCCCGTCAGCAGCAGAGCTCTCGGCGGCTGACTGGCTCTCTGCTCGCCCGTCCCGACACAGTCACACAGCCGAGTTAAAACGTCTCAGCTGCAATCAGCCTTAATTGGCCACAGCCGATTTGCTGGTGACAACGCGATCAGTCAATCAAACAAGTGATCAAATAAAAAAGAACACTGCTTCATTACCAGACCACTTCATGACAGAATAATAGCGGTGCTCTGTAGGTGAGCAGCCCGTGATCCGAGCCTGGCAGAGCGATCCTCCGCTGGGAGCGGTAACAAGTGCAGCAACTTACTACAGCCTTAAAACAATGTTGTAACGTAACTAGAGACAGCATACTGTAATAGCGATTTTTTTTGTTATGCTTGTTATAAAGAAAAGGTCTATAATACATTGAAATGACATTAAACAGATAATGCATGGTTATCATAATTTTTAAATCTTTATTAACAAAGAAAATATTACATTTGTGGTTTTCTTTTGTAGCTTTGCAGCGTTCGCCACCACCTTGCCGATGATTCTGGGAGACTTCTCATAACCCTCAGTTTGAAGTGTGCCTCTGAAAAATCTCCATTTCGAGGGCCAACTAGCCCTTCCCCTTGGCCCAACTCTCGGTCCAAAACTAATTGGGACACCCCTCACACTTCACGTGAACGCGCAAACGAAGGGTTAAGGGCCAAGAGGAGAATTAGGATTCACCCCAATACAATTACCACACAAGATACATTATTGAGATAATTGCATTTTTCTCACCTTGATTGTCCCCACAGCAAAAGCTCCAGAAACTCATCTTGAACTTGAGTGCTTGTGTTCTTTTCCTAAAAAGATTTAAAATGTAAATAAATAAATAGTCGATGCACAATTATTTTAGCTATTGTAGCAAACAAACCATGGCTACTGACCTGAACAAATTTGGTGAGTCGAAGGTCCATCTGCATGAGGATGTCCTCCCAGGCCTCACACATACATGTAAGGGAGAGGCGCAGGTACTGCAGCAGGGTGGAGATGTGGGTGAACTTGCGTGCCATCCTAGTGACCTCAGGTAGACAGTCAGACAACAACCCTGTGTCCAGCTGGAAGACAAGGAGAGCAGGAGGCATAGTGAGCAAATGAGTTGAAGATTGAGGAATAGTCAATGAAAGACAGAACAGAATCACAGGACACACAGGAAAACAAGACGTTTCCTGGAAAATAAAAACATAACATTTCATCCATCTTACCTGAATGTAGCAGATCTTTGGATTGCTGTCAACAGACCGGACCTCTGTGATGACAGACAGGGACTTGAGATCACTGGAGAGACTGAGGCTGCGACAGGTCCCTGGAACCTGGACAAAATAATAATAATGAAGAATAACTGTTACATGAGAATTTATAGTAGGGTTCCTACCTAAGTTGAGTTTTTGAGGGCTGATACAAATATTTTTGCCAATATTCAATACCTTCCGAATTTGACAATCTTTGTGACAAAATTTAAAGTATGCAGTGTTTTCCCCAGAGTTTTGTAGTGTGGAAAAGCCTCTAAAACATGACCCATGTGACATGCATCATGACACTAAAACATAAATTGATTAATTATAAAATGAATATGTAATCAAACAAACTGCATCATATCCATCAAATTGGGGATGAACAACATTGACTGGCTGATATACAAACCGATATATCAGTCTAACCCTAATTTATAGAAGTGTTTCAGAAGATGGGACTCATATAGTCTGGACAATTGTAATGAATGAGTGACAGAGCCTTACCTCAGTTAAAGTGGCAATCTTGTACATCCCATAAGCATACAGCTCTACAAAACCAGTGCCTCCTCCAAGAACAAGAATGTTTAGTCTGCATGAAAACAACATGAGGTGTTTAAATTATTCTCAGTCCAACTTACAAACCACGCTGCATTAATGTGTATCTGAATGGGTATGCATTATTTACCTGACGTCTCCCAGGAGATTCATTATCTCATCAGACTTTTCCTCACTGTAATACAGATGGATAAATATATATATGGGTTCTATCAGACACAATCAAAACATAGACAACTGATAAAGGACTGATGAGTCACCCATGAAAATAGTCCTACCTGAATATCTTTGATGTTGTGCTATAGCTGAAAAAACAACAACAAAAACAGCATTCACTACACTTTGACAAAAGGTTATTCAATCAACCAAAAACCAGGACAACAGTAGTGTGAGGTGACCTATATACAATAGATGCTATTTTTTTTTACCTTTTAGGAAGTGTTGGTAATTTGGGAAGAAAAAGTTTGGATTCATCTTCAGAGTTGTAGAAGGAGCTGAGGGCACTGGAACACAGATCAGCTCTTAACATACAGACCAGACAATCACATTATTCCACATTACATTATTCGTGCCACTGCATTGATCCCTGAGCCTCATGTGTACCTGCTCTCTTCTACCACCTCCATCCAGTGCATGCAGGATACAGAGTTCTGCACAGGAAACAGGTGGAGGATCTCTGCCTTCTCAACATCACACAGGACAACCTGCTTGGTGTCTCCAACACTGAAGGCCAGGACTGTGAAGTACACAGAGACAATAAAAACATAATATAACACTTCACCGTTACATCAATAAGCAGTAGTCTAACAACTGATGCAACTCCTTACTTTTGCCATCAGGTCTCCATGCAAGTGCAGTTATCTCCTTTCCAGTGTATTCACTGGGTGGCAAGGTCCAAACACGCTGGAAAAGGGCCAAGCGATGTAGTAGCAGCTATGGAAAGACATAAACCTTAAGGTTACAAAATTGTTTAAAATATAGTAAAACCTCTTGTTCCATATTAAATATTAAATGTGTTTTTTAGGCCTACTTCTCCAGCAGTGTTGGCCAGAGCAATAAGATCCCTTTTAGGAGACCATGCCATACATAGTATGGGGTTGGGAAGTTGCTTCTCTCCCACTTGCCGGAAGGCAGGCATGTTGTTTGCCAGGCTAGAAATAGTGAGAAAGAAAAAACAGACAGTAGCTATTGATTTGGACATATGTTCTTTAAACTCTTTGGAAATGTCTTGTAGTAATTAAGTTTTCCTATAAGTGGTTAGCTGCTGCCACTACACATACACACATTAAGTTGCAAGGAGTCCAGTGCTTCAGGAGGCCAATACTGGATGACAGTTACATGTACAGTTTCTGCTTGTGTCTTACTTTGTTGCCAGTTGTAGTTCCTGACTCCCTGGGATCCCTGTTAATGGCAACCAGTTGTAGTTCCTGACTCCCTGGGATCCCTGTTAATGGCAACCAGTTGTAGTTCCTGACTCCCTGGGATCCCTGTTAATGGCAACCAGTTGTAGTTCCTGACTCCCTGGGATCCCTGTTAATGGCAACCAGTTGTAGTTCCTGACTCCCTGGGATCCCTGTTAATGGCAAATCATTACCATCATTACCAGTGTGCAGCGGGTAGCTAAAGTTAGTTACTAGCTAGCTATGACAGCTACTAGTAGCAAATAGCTGATAAATAACTAAACCAACTCACACACAAATAAATACCGTTAGTAACACCCGTCAGCATTGACAACTGAGGTAACGTTAACTACCACAAAACACTCCTAAGCTGACGTTAGATACTTTGCTAGCTAACGTTAACGTTAGGTTGTTGCCTTCCGCCCGAGGTAATGGTAAAAGAACAGCTCTCTAATATCTCACCGTGTGGGATTAGGGAAGCGAAAGGACTGCAATATACCGAACGGTAACTTGGAAACGCCAAACCATTACCTGCCTAACTAAATATCAACTAATATCAGTTTTGTTCATAAAGCGTTTTCACAATTACGCGGACGGCGCCATCTTTTCCTTCGACCAATCGTTGTGGAGCTACGGAAAACATGGAAAGACAATTTTAGTCAGTGGGGAAACGCGAAAGGGAAATAGCGGTAACTGACTAGGTATGGTATGTTAGATGTTAGCCTATAGCTGAATATTTAGCTAAATGTCCTCACATTTAGCTGAATATTTAGCTCAATTTCCTCACATTTAGCTCTAAATGTTTGCTAAATGTGAGGAAATTGATCTAAATGTGAGGAAATTTTGCTAAATATTCAGCTAAATGTGAGGAAATTGAGCTAAATGTGAGGAAATTGAGCTAGTATGTCCTTTACATTCGGCACCCTATACCCGGGTACATGTGGTGTTTTCAAATGAATGAAAAAAAGTGACAATGTATACAAATAGAATGAGATATCACATGTTTATAAGCTAAATATACTGTACATATTATTGAATGCCGTTAAATAAATACATTTTATAACATATAATTCATTTTATGATCTAATGAAAAGTATCCAGAAAGTGTGATGTGTGCATACATAGCATTGGGTGTGTGGGTGTGTGCATAGATAGCGTTACAGAGGAAATTCCTTTCTGACTTGTCGCTAGCACTAGCACTTGACTGTAATCAGTAGATTGTAGCTCTGGGAGCACTTTGTATGATAGTGGCATAGAAATAGCCCAAGTGAGACTGCATGGCCCACAACTGTCTGTGCCCTTCTAACTCATTGATTTGACAACAGGCCTTAGCCATCTTTCTCTTTTACACTAAATAAGACAATAGGATTAATGGTGAATATCTGAGCAGTCCAATACTGCAAGCAGGGGAGAGAGGTGAAAATGTTAATGATCCATACCTTGTTCAACCCTACACTGCTGTGGATAGGGATTTAGCAATGAACTTGGCCCTGAACCTTGACCACTATACCAATTGTGCAAAATCGTCCCATTCCTATTTTCAGATGTCCCATTCCGTGCATGCAGCGCCAGGTCTGGGGTCAAAGAGTCAACTCAGCTGGCCACAGTGGCACCTGAAACGATGAAGCTGTCAAGCTCCTGTAAGTCATATGTCATACACAGCCTAACTGACCTAGTCAGCAGGACCCTCTAATGTCTCTTCACTAACCCAAACCATGGTTATAATATTGCATGACCACCAGTTAAATTGGTTTAATAGTAATAGTGTGAGTGTGCATGCTGATGTCACATACATTACAACCTATACCCTATAGTATATTTATTGAGGCATACATTTATTTATGTATTATTATTACTTGTGTGTTTACAATATTTCAATCAGAAATATGGTTCCTTTGAGATTTTGCACAATTTGCCTCACTACTTTCATTCCCCAGGGCTCAGTCCCTCTGTCTCTCTCTCTCTCTCTCTCTCACTCTCTCTCTAACACTCTCTATCACCCTGTCTCTCTCTCTGCTTCTT
>CABFOP010102982.1:0-11719 GCA_900683385.1 Anoplogaster cornuta | reverse complement strand
TGCGTCTGCATTTGTCTATCCATGTCTGTCTTTCTGCGCAGTCATGTATGCATGGACGTGCGTGCGTGCACACCTTTGTGGGTTTTTATATCGGTGTGTGTGTGTGTGTGTTTGTGTGTGTGTGTGTGTGTTTTACCAGTTCTTCTAGTCCAGCTCCTCTGTTCTTCAGCAGAGTGTTCAGTATGACAGCAGAAGCTCTGCAGCAGTTGGTCTGACTGTCTGCCAGTCCTTCAAACAACATGAACACCAGCGTGGTCAACTGCTGCTGGGGCAGACGCTTACTCATCACCTAACACACGCAGAAGAAGCCATGGTTACGCAAACACTTACACATACATACATACACACACACACATACAGACAGACAGACCAACCGAGCGACACACAAAGACACAGAGAGCCAGATACACACAACATTCATACATGTTGTGAAAATCTCAAGGATGTAACATTAAAGATGTCAGATCTTCACATGACTTGCTAGTCGTCACGGTTTGCTCATTTCTTTTGTCAGGTGTTTTAGTCATTCAGTGTGTCAACTGTGGCATAGATAGTTGTCTTTAACAATTAGTTACATGAAACCCTCCATCAGGCACTGGGTTGAATGGATTCAGCCCACAAGAGAAAGCCAAAAAAGACTATTCCAAATCACTTTAATTTAGCACACAAACACAGTTCTAGCTGTATCTGTATTAAGTAAAGGTTACTGCCTAAAGATAGAGGGTTACATTAACTGCGTGAACCTCCTGTCCTGGATTAAGTTGGAGCATGGTAACAACAGTGGACTGCAGAATAGTTTCAAGGTTGGGTGACAGTATCACAAGAAATAAAAGTATAATAAAAGTTTGCCTTACCTTGGTGAGGTCAGAGCAAGTCTTATAGAGGACGGCGTGATCAGGGTTTTCTAGTCTGTCTCGCAGCGGCGGCAGACTTTCCACAGCGTCATCCTTATAGTCTAGAGAGAAACCTGTAGACATGAACGGATACAAAGAGCTGAAGAGAGGAATCAAGTCAAACAGAAAACTAATGCTTATAGTCTTCCTACGGAGAGAGTTCAAGTTAAAGCTGGACTACGTAGTTCTGTTGAGAAATACGTCATTTGATAATCATTAGTAAATAATAATATAAAAAGGTTGTTTACTTTCTGGCACTTTTCACAATAGTGTTCCCAAGTTCTTTTCTTTTTAAATGGCAATAAGATAAACAATAAAAACGCTGAAGCAAGCATTATGGATGTCACTACAGTTCAATGGATTCTGGATAACCAGTAGATGGAGAGCTTAGCTTTTGATTTTGTTTGATTATGATTATGTCTGAACTCTATGTCTAATTAAATTAAATGAATGTAATTTCAGGACTAACAGGTCTAACAAGGAGCAACATCTGTAGTCTTGTAAACACTCGCTTGGAGCTACGCTTTCATCCTCCAGTGACTGTGATGAGCCAGCACCAGTTCTCTGCTCCCGCCCTCCAAACAGCAACTCATCACCACATTGACAGAAGCTTGACTGTTTAGGGCCAATTCATACAAATGAGTAGACGAGGACAAACGTTCATGCCTGCATCAGTTTGTGTACCTTCGTATCGTAGCTGTATATAAAGCAGTGTGTATATACAGTCCATAGCTGCGGTGCGTACGGGAGGGTGAGGGTCGGAGCAGCGTGGAGACAGTCGACCCAGCAGAGCCCCAAGGTTGTGGAAAGATACCATGTTCTAGAAACAGATGCACAGAAACCAATCAGCCTCTCACATGGCCATTCAGGTACAGTACACGGGGGTACAGCTAACTGGGTAGCGTTCACTACCCCTTTCTCTTTAAGACGTGAGCAGCTGTGACCATTTTACAGTCTGTTGACAGCTGACGTAGCTAACATCATGATAGGCCCGCAAAAATGCTACATATATGTTTAGATTTTGCCAACAAACAACACAGAAATATAAAATGACTGACAATGAAAATGACAGCTGTAAACTCAAGTGAAGGATATCAAAACTTATATGACAGATGTGGCGATTAAGTTTACCGACTGTTGCACAGAAGACAGAAGAAGCCATTTAATTTGGGCAGCTGGAAAGGGGCGTTTTAGAGAGGGCTTCATATGAGTGTGTGTGTGTGTGTACCTTAACAGTCAGGTTTTCCAGGTAGAAAGCCAGTATGTGAGCTGTGGCTCTGACAGCTCTCTCTCTCTCATGGTCGATGCTCGAGCTCAACCACGACTCAATGTGCTGCACGGGACAATAGTGCACATCACGTTAGACAGCACAGAGCCATACGACGATACAAAGAGGACAGTTACTTGTAGATGTGTCCATGTTACAAGAACTACTTTACTTTACTTGGAGGACAATACAGTATTTATATATCTATTCACTGCTCTACACTAGAGGGAATTATTTGGAAAATTTGAATGATATGGTAACCAGTCATTTAAGATATGTAGCCATCAAGATGAATAATGTTCAATATAATATTGACATGATGGCAGCCTAGAGAAGCAGGCTAGGGAAGTGGGAAGTGCTTGATCACACTTTTCCACATGATATTTCCCCTTTTTTCTTTTCTAAGGGAGAGCAGAGTCCTTTCAATTTAGGTATTGTTATTTAATCGGTTGCAAAGCAAGAGATGAGACAGAGCAGGAGAGACACAGGGTGAGAATAATACAATGATAGAATTAAATACTAGACCTTGCTGTAAGGGAGGAGTAGCTGGTTAGCCTCACCTTAAAGACACTCTGCAGGCCGTCAGGTGTGGGATCCTTGGCCACAACACTCTTCAGCAGGTCCTGCAGTGCTGCCAAGGTGTCCCTGTATAAAGCCTGAACAGAAATCCAAGGACATTTAGTTCAATAAAATGATATTTGGAGAACGTCACACAGAACATGTGCAAAACAACTCCAAATCAGTAAAACTACAACTGCAAGAACACTTCTGCTGTATACCGGCACCAGCATGTATGTGTGTGTGCATGCGTCTCTCTCTCTCTCTCTCTCTCTTTTCACCTCTCTCTGCTTGGGGTCCAGTATCTCCTCCTCCTTAGTTTTCTCCGGGGTGTGTGTCTCGGCTGGCAGAGATAACACACTGTTCACACACACCTTCAGCAAGTCAAAGCTCTCGTTCTCACTCAGCACGGGGTCCAGCGGGCTGAAGCAATAGAGGTCAAGGATCAAATGCAAGTGAACAACAGAACCTCACATACCATCTTGGAAGACCTTGGAGACTGAACCCGGGCTGGTACACCTTATCACTTTAGATAACATACTGGGGCTGCAACAGAGCACCCCATGCCCACTAACTGAAAGCACAGTGATTTATCCAGATTATTTATTTGTCCAAATTAATTTCAGGTGTCAGGTATGGTCACTGGTGGGAAATCTTCTCTGTGCACAGGAAGTCACAAAGCAAAACTTACAGTAACAGCGAAGTCCAAAACCTCCTAAATCTTTGGAGGGCTTTTTCATCATCTTTGTCTTCATAGATTGTGGAAGTGATCATTTCCCATACTCTCATGTACTGTATACATGTTGATTTCATGCTGATTACACCATTTTGTATTGTAATTGAGAGCTCCCACTATCTCCCATGAGCAGAACATATTCATGCCCAACCACTGATCAAAACATATGTGAACTTCAATGGGAAAACAAAAATGTGTCATGAAATGTTTTCAACATGTTGTCACCATCAATCAGTGGCAACTTCAGAAATCTAAAGCTTTTGCAGTACAGAGGAGCCGATTATATAATTAGAGCAGAGGATACATTAGGACGGCACAGGTGGTCATCACTAGATGGCGTATTGGAGTCCGCAATGCATCGCCTGGCTCTGCCTTGATAAAGTCCTAACAAAGAAGACACAACAGAAGGAATATTTTGTTGTTTAAGCCTCATTTAAGGATTAGGGATTACGATTTACTTAACATACTGCTAAAATACTATTGTTAGCACAGCACACATTTTTGTTATGCATTTAATTCTGGTTTCATGAAGTAAGGGAACAAGATGCAGTGCAAGTTGTGTGTCCACGGACTCAGACTGTACTGAAGTATCTGTAATTGCAACCTCATGACTGACTGCAAGAAGCCCCATGACTTGTCTCCATGCTACTGACCAGCATAATGGTAATGAGCTCTTGTTTGCGGGAGAAGACGTAGCCTTGCCTCTTCACACACTCGCTGATGGCTTTGGCTATGAGCCAAACGCTCTGGATCAAACTCAGCTTCATGGTCAGGTCCTGGAGCAGGGCAGCACACACACACACACAGGGAGAGAGACAGACAGTTGACACAGCGAGACACACAGGCTCGAAGAAGGAAGGACATACATAGATGCACAACAGCTAAGTAAGTTAAATATCATGAAAATAGGATTATTGCATTTTCCCCATTCAGCAGGAATTCAAAGCACCACTGCAAAGACCAAGCATGTTACAGCCCCAATTGCAGATGCATATCTATGGACAGTTAAGCATAAGCAAAATCAATCAATCAATCAAGTCAAGTCAGTCAATCCAGCAGTGTGTTTGTAGATTGATCCTCCATGCCTTTGGATGGAGACAAGTCTGAAATCAGAGTTGTGTGATTTTAGGAGATTGGTTCAACAGTAAACTACCTGCAGGCTCTGATCTAAGAAGCGACAGATGAGCTGGAGGCCTGGAGACACCAAGGGGCTGTTAGGATTTAGCAAGAGATTACTAAAGCCGTTTAACACCAAGGGCAATCAAGAGAGGAATCAACCATAAAAAGATGACTCGGTTATGTAAAGAGTGGGATCTATTGGGTGGGATCATAATGAGACGGGTTTGAAAGGAATGTTACTTTTTATCTTAAATTTAAAAAATACAAAACTTGATGAATCTCCTGTGGCAGCTCACAGTCCCGCTGCCTAATTATTGTGGGATTGAAAAAGAAAAGCAGAGGAGTTCAACTGCAAACTTTTGAGTTTGAACTGTAGCCAACTTTCTGATTCCACTTGCATTTGAATGTTGGCATCTTAAAACTCATATTGAGTTGCATTGGTGTGAGACTGCCTTACAAAGAGACCCAAGAATGTGATCCTGTAACAAGGGAAACCTGGTGAACCTGGTAACTGCAGGTGAAGTTGCCAGTGGGTGGGCCATTCAAGACATTCTGCAACAACTTTGTGTTTGAATTTTCCTTTAGACTGTCAGAGGAAAACACAGAGTTATCCTGACTGTGTCAATAATGCCAAATCTTTAAACGCCAGAGGGTTTTGTGCAGCTACGAGTCTCTAACTTGAGACACCAGCTGCATCCCTGGCTACAAATCACATTAGAGGGTCAAATTTAAAGTTACATTTCACTGAGTTAGAACATTTACACGCTTCATAATGCACACAACCAGAGGACTGCAATCAACCTCCAACACTTGCTGCCCCGGGGAACTGGGTCTCTACTAGCATTCAGGATTTTCCCGAAGCTCACACCATTAATTACTGCAAACCGGCAGATATAGGACCCTGGACCCACATCAACTATTATAGCCTTGGTCTATTTTGTGTTTCCTGTACACACTTTAGAAGCACAATATAGTCTTTAGACTAGGTTTTCAAAACGAATAGGGATGACTACGGGTTCCTAGAGCAGCCAATGTTGGTGGTGGACAATTCATGAAAGCCCACAAAGGTATGTGCAAAAATGTTTTGAAATGTTCTAGTGAAATATCACTTTAAAAAGACACTGCCAAGTAACAGATTAAATAGTGAGTAGACATTTGCTTTATTTCCCTTAATGTAAAGACTTTTAGTCAAGATTTCCGTGTGGATATTTCCATAAGAGAGTGTGAGTGGGAAAGAGGTAGAAATACAAAGGAGAGTGGGCGAGGAAGGCAGGTGGAATGAGAGGGAGATAGAAAATAAAATAAATGAAAGAGAGGATGATAGTTGGGATAGAGCGAGAGCAGAAGAGAAACAGAAAAAGCGCAACAGAGAGATAGCCCTTGTGTTCCTGTGACGATACCTTGGTCTCTACTTTAATCCCCAGAACCTGAAATAGAGGTGACAGTGTTGTCAGTACACACACCTACAGAGCCCTTTCACCTTCAAGATCACCTTTATAGACTATTTATCTCACTGACTAAGGCCACGTCCACACTAAGCTGTTTAAATTTGAAAACACACACTTATCTCTCCGTACTCTTAACCTAGAAAAGCATCTTGTGAGGCTGTTATAGTCCATTATTAGGCCCTCTGTGATTTTACAACCCAAAATCTTAATTTGAAATCTTTTACTTCTACTAATACATTGAAAAGTCATGAAATTCACTTGCAATTCCGAGCTATCCTTGTATCTTAAGCTACATACACCCTCCCTCTGATCCCTTAAAACTTGGTAAAGGTGACGAACGTTTAACACACTAGAGCGCCAACAGGCAAATCCTAATTGATTTGTTTTTAATATTCTTTTTTTAAATGGTATTTCTGCTTTATTAGCAAAGGATGAAAAGATAAAACAAAAATGGAAGAGAGATGGAGGACGACATGTAACAAAGGTTGTGAGTCAGAAATGACATGGTACTGTATGGCCTAAGCCTGCTGTGCTAACAGGAAGCACCAGATCACTGTCATTTGAACAACGTTCCCTGATAGATCCAGCATCATTTGTACCTCTCCTTTTCCACAACATTTCTGCTAATAATCAGACAATGAAGCAATTACATTACAATTTAGATGCAACAACTCAAAACCCTGAAGGAACTGCATAATTGGGATGAGCACTGTTCAATATCTGAAAGAAAATAAGTGTTGGGTAGATAAAGCAAATGCTTCCATGTGCAGTCTCCTGGTTAAGTTACAATTTAAACAAATCATTAGTCATCATCACAATAAGTGTCATTATGGCTGAAGAACCTTTCTCTTCCTCCTGTACAGTAGCAGCAGATTGTAAACTGTTAGCTTAGCTAACCCAATGTTATACAGTTAATTTGGTAATGAACGCAGTCACAGACACACTAACACACAAAGTACAAGCTGGATGGATGCAGACTTGGTTTTACCATGAACCGCCCAGCAGACATTCAGGAGATTGGGGTGCATGTCACTACAAACTTGGAAAAAAATGTTTTAGTGTGAGATTAGGAAGCCTTGTTGAGGATGTCCACCCCAAATGATTCCTGACGTCAAATTAGCAGGTCACTACCAACCACTGACATGCCAGTTGGGGTTAATTTAATAACTACTCAGTTATCAGTGATTACTGTGCTAAGCATTGTAGTTAACAGTTAACATTGTAGTTGTAGTTAGCAGCTGTAGTTAGCAGCTGACGGGTATTAGAGGAATGTCCATCTGCATCTTACTAGGATATTGAATACATGTTGTGCCAAGGTAACCCCAGACACCCCTTCCCTAACCGGCGCCAGCTAGGCGTGCTAATCAACGAGCAGTTCGATCACTGTCAGCTCCTCAGGTCCTGGAGGGAACACAGCTGCCCTGTATCAGTGATCAACCAGCTACAGGCTGGCAAACCCTATAGGAACTCCAGGGCAGCAGAGACGGACAGACAGGAAGGTGGTCGAAGGAGGTGAATGAACCGAATCGCTGAGGTGGTGAGCAGAATAGGAAGGAGTGTTAACGCTGATCTGACTGCCCTGTGTATGACCCTCGCTATAGACCGGACCCCGGCGTAGTATCCCCCGGCTGAACGGACCCACACAGATTCCCCCCGACTACGGCTTGCTAAGCGGACAAACGGACCTGGACCCCTCTAGCCCGTGCCTACCCCCGGGTTTGAACGCTCCCCCGGTCCGGGAAGAATCTGAGTTCCCTTTCGCCTCCTCCCCGCTTCCCTGCACGTTCCAATAAATAACTACTGTTCATTTTCACAGCATCCTTCTCTGTACCACGGCCGCAACAGTACAGTTTTACGAAGAATGATACAATATAAAATACAAAAAAAATTAGCCTGATTTTTCAGAAATTAGTTTACACACACACACAAACATATCAAATGCAACACATACAGTAATATGGGAGAAATCCACACGTATTGTTTTGCTGACTCATGGCACAAGCAGGACCCGCCCACTTAAGATATAGCACAATATCATTTCCAATGTCTCAGCTTACACTCAGTTCAGTTCAGGGATAAAGCAGTGTTTGAATTGGTTAAGTCTACAACAATATTCCACAGCATGGTGTCCTGTAGCCTAGACTACAACCAACATTGCTACCCTTCCTTCTCCTCCCCATCTTCATCATCACCACTTTACATGATAGCTCATACAGCTGTACAGGTTCTGTTGGCCACATTTCCTCGATAGGTTTAGAAAATCCACGACTTGTCGGAGCTGTGGTGACAGTTACCTTTGGGATTGAAGCAGTTGAGTATGTAATTTCAATTACCTATAAGCCTAATCACTAACACTGTTTATCAGGTTAGATTAGTGTTAAAGTTACCGCTGGCAGTGAAGTGCTTGCTGATGCAGTCTATCATCCTAATACACTAAAACCTACCTCAATGTTAAACAGGATTCCCATCCTAGGACTCATGTCATATTCCCTGTCTGGATGTCACCTCTTTTACACCCAAGTGTCCTAGGTTTAGTTACCTTGGTGCTGAAGTGCTTACTGATGCAGCGAAGGATGTCTTTGTCGATGCGTTTCAGTATCTGTTCCGGTGGTGCGTTCAGTGCCACCTGGCCGTAACACAGGATCAACGTACTCTTCACTTTCTCCACCTCAACCTCATTACGTTCCTGAATAAAGGAAGGAGGGAGGGCAGGAAAGAAAGAAATAACAAGGGAAGGGAAGGAGAGATAATTAAGACAAAATGTAAAGAGGCCAAGAAGGTTAACACCAAAAATCAAATTACCTCTTGAAATCTAAAATCTTTCACATTACAAAACAACGTTGATTCACATTTGAAATGGAAGGTATTGAAAGAAACCAAATGAAAACTGAGGGAAAACATTGGTTGTCTTCTACGGTGAGATGCCAACCATCAGCTCTCTACTTTGGAAGAAGCTCCAAGAAGAGAAGCTCCATTAACACTGATAGTAACACAGGCAGATGAAAAGACAACGTGATACATGTAATCTTGGATATTTATAACTACTGTTCTTTGTACTTTGAGCAGGTTGAAGATGCTTGGGGACTTCTTGAAGGCATCCGACTTGCCGAACTCCTCCAGTTTGGCCAGAGTTCCCTCTAGGTGGCTGTTGGCACACAGTCCAATGGCCATGGCCACTCCCTGATAGAAACAACACACTGTTAGACACAACCATAAACTGGTATCAAGCAGGTCGATGCCTAGAGCAACACCCTTCAACACTGTTCTGATATGATAAAGACCCAAACTAATCATTTGTCAGAGATGTCAGATGTCATCAATGTTTATTTCAAATATCACAAAACGCCAACAGCCAGACAGTACCTCTCTCTCGATGGCATCGTTGTGTCGAGCCGTGAGCAGGATTTCCTGCAGTTGTTTTTTCACCAGCTCCTTGTTGCAGCACTGTTGGAGAATCACTCCTAGACAACGATACAGGAAACTCTAAAGTTTGACAAAAACAAAAAACACATTCAAGATTTTAATCATCTCTGGGTATTTCATTAATCTTTTTCTCCATCCATTTGTCTGCATTTTGAGTTGCAGCTGCCCTCAAGACTCCTCCCCAATATTGGACCAGATAAAAATGACTTATGTGTTCACAATGCAAGCAATTCAAAAAAGCCTGAAGTCTACATAACTACATAATTAATTAATAAGAAGAATTACATAACTAAACAAACATTCACAGACCATGCAACACCACTGGTTTAGCTTGCAATCAGCTCAAATTGGCCATTGCACTGTAGCACAGCAATATGGTTGCTAGCGGTGTGAATGCAGGGTTAGTGGCAGCCAACCTGGTCTGACTCACAAGATTTTCTGGGATTTGTGGGCAAAATAAGGTGCTTGAAAGTTCTTACCTTCTCCTCTAAAGCGTTGTTATAAGTGGAGAGGTATCGCGTTGCCTCAACTGCCAAGTGACATACCCACTTGTCATCAATGGTCGCCAGGGTTTTAGACAGGAACTGGAGCCAATCACATCACAGGTAAAAGGACATGTCAGCCAATCAAATCGCATGCAGAATTATACGTTAAGTCAATCAAAACAAGTTATGTACAGGATAATATTTCTGTAACAAATGAAGTCTCAAACCTGCATGCAGTCTAAAGCTATTTATACAGCAAGTACATGTGTCGTCCCCCATGAATGATGTAGGCACCACTTGGGCCAATCAGTAGCAAGTTGCATCATCCCTCTAAGTTTCATCAAAATCCAACTGGTGATGTACTGTAGCAGTTACGGCCTTTACAATTTTTTACCTTTAACTATAGTGCCCACATCAGGCCAATAAGTGTCATTTTTTGTCAACACCAGAACACAGTGCCAAAATGTATCATCTCTCTAAGTTTACAATGCTGGAATACATCAGCACAAACTTTTTCTTGCAACAATATACAGTATGTTGTACCATAACTGTTAAGAAATACTATGAACTACATAGGCCCTGGCGTTAGAAAGTAGAAAGTTTTTCCCCGCCTCCCTTTATTACATTTTAGCTTAAAGGGTTCTGTCATCCCAGTCCTATCCATTATCGCTACATAAGCCGCATTTTGATCTGATTACAATTAAACACAGTGATGACAATTTTAGTGCTGAAACTATAATTGCCATGTAGAAATGCACACCTTCAGCAGCTTCTCGTCCCAGTGGTTCTTATCCAGACTCTGTGCTGTTGACTCTAGAAACAACAACAAAAAGTCAGACTACCCGCGTATGGAAAGATTTCCATCTAGCTGATCTATTACATATGTAGAAAAGATATGTGTCCATATCTCCATACCGTCTAGTAGTGACAGTAGTGGAGGTATCTCTTTCTCCCAGAGAGTCTCAATATTAGGGTGGATGTTGAGACTGAGGACGTTGAGAAGAGAGAGAGATGGAGCACCATGACCTCTGCTATGGAAGGGGAACGCTGCGTTCACCTAGGACACGCCAATCCAGTCACAAATATATGTACAGACACACAGACAGGCAGGTTAGGAGTGCTACAGATTACCGACTACCTACTGCTACCATCACATCCATTACAGAGTACAAAATTGTAGTCTATCCATATACTGTAAGCACTGCAACAGCAACTGACCAGCTGTAAATTGCATCTTCATCAAATCTGCGCAAGCATGCAGCGGTATCGTTGGTAACTTACTGTAACTTTAAATGCTCAAATTTAACCATGACAGTAGCTTAGTTGTGTTAGGGAAAATAATGATGTAATGCTTGAAAGGTAAAATTATATCATTTCAATATCTATATTGAGCAGGAAATGTAAAGGTTGATCTGTCCTGTCTTAGACCATCTGTTTTAGCCAGGGGGGGTGAACTGGAGCCATAAGGGGTGTTGAGGCCTGGGAAGGGTTTATCTGAATAGATGGTTGGGGTTTTACGACAGGAGGCATTCCTTTACGGCCATGTGATCCTGAGATAAACCAACAGAGATGTGCAGCTGTTGCCTGGAGGGAGGTCATTTGAACAGAATTAGGAATGAATAAAAAGGCTTGTAACTGTGTTTCTGCAGACTCAGTTCGGACACACACTTGGTGTGGGTGGACTGAGCTCTCAATGATTGGAGTCAAAGGCAGTTTTCATCCTTGGACACTTCGGGTGTCCAAGGATGAGAATACTTGCAGAGTTCAATTGAACATCACATTCTGGCTGT
>CABFOP010102972.1:0-14421 GCA_900683385.1 Anoplogaster cornuta | reverse complement strand
GGACTTTTGCGGGACTTCGACATATCGCCTATAGTCTCAGTAGCAACAGTCTAAACTACCGCTTCTCATGCGCTGTTGAATGACGTCAGACTCTCCCAATTCCACACTCAGGTACCGTTACGGAACCTGTACCTGTTTGTTTGTGTTGTATGCATATATATTAATATTTATGCTTGTGTATTGTGTTTTTCTGTGCATGATTAATAAAAATAAACAACTAATAGTGCTACAGAACCGACTTTAGTTCCATCCGTTAATTTGTGTTTATTTGAATGGGATTTTTTTTTTTAATGGTCCAAATGTTAGAAATTGGTTTTGACCCTCGGGAACGAATAATCGAATAATCGATTATTCTGACCCATCCCTAGCTTACACACAGGCGTTATTTAGATAAACTGACCACATATTCAGAATCTACATGGTGTTATGACCCTGGTCATTACTGTGTTCTGATAATCCTCTTCTCCCCAGTATGTGTATGTGCTTTCAGTGTGTGTGTGTGTGCATCTTCAGAGTGTGGATGTGTGTGATGAGCTGCAGGTGGCGTCTCCCTGATTGCTGTGGGCTGATTGGGTACCAGAGAGGACTTAAACCCAGCTGATCCCATGCTCCACCCCTCTCTCTTCCACTCCCAACTTTGGACGCTGTGTCGTTGTGTTGTTTAGGGTTGTGATCTACCAGTGGCTAGGGCAGTAGCTATTGGTAGTGAACCTGGTTATTATTAAGTATTATTTTATTGTAAGTCATTCTGTTATCCTTCTAACATGTTCTATGTCACCAACGTAGCCTGAGGTAGGAGGGAGAAGCCCTTTTCTTTTGTACCATGTTTTCTTGTGTTTCTGGTTAGGAGTTAGGTAAGAGTTTTGTCTTTTGTTTCCATTGGTTTGGTTAGGGAAGTTAGGGTTGTGTATTAGTTAGTTTTGTTTGTTATGTTGGGCATTGCTCCCTCTGAAGTCAACTAAAATAAAAACTGGCTACTTTGAACTTTGACTGCTGTTCAGCATCCATACTTGGGAGTTGGAGGAAGGGGGGGCTCTTTACATGTGGTGCTAAGGTTTCCCTAAACCAAGGCACGTAACACCTTGCACTTCATGAACTGACAAACGATAAATAGTCTACACTGTTGTTTCATCAAAAATTATTACCTTCATATATTCCTACTAATCTTGGAGGATGTCTCCACTATGCCAAATTGTGTGGACACAGCATTATCACTGCTAAACTAGAAATAAAAGGGACAGCAGAAATCAATGGCTTGCCACATCACCTTTGAATGCCTTATCAAGTGTCAATTATCAAAGCCACATTAAGTAAGGTACTGCCATGTCAGTGCCTATTGAAGTCCTTAACTTGAACTCCAATGCATGTCTATAGAAACGAAGCTCAGACTCAATTAGCAGGGGAAATAAATAAATGCTACAAAGAGAGTGGATATCTGCAAAGCAAATTGAAATGCAGCACCAGCCTTTTCTCAATATGAAGCAATCTGGTTCAATTGCATGCACCTATACAGATATTTATTGTCTCAGATGGTGTTGCATTGTCTACTGCTGCTCAAGTGCAAAATATGTTTTTCATCAGTTGAGCGTCTCTGCGGCAGCCATGAAAGTGTGATTCAAGGACTTGAGTACTTTCTCAAGCAAGCCTTACGTAGGTACATTCTGAGGTCTGAAATACTTCTCAGGCCTGAGATAGAAATTCCCTTTACAGTGTAGCTTTGAGTTGTATGCAATAGTGTTAAGTGTGAAAAGTAGAGCTTGACTTACCTATGGTAGGAACCAGATCATTTGGACGCACGGGGAGAAAGGGGAGAATAGAAGAAATAGAGGATTAGGATGCATTGCAACAAAGCACTTAAAAACAACATGATCAATTGCAACGTGATACTTAATGCACTGAATCACATATCCAGTCACTTTGATAAGTGGTTGGATGAATCCACCAACCACATATCTATCGTAACTCCGACCAAGTTGGTCCTGAATTATATCTAGGTTTGCTGTGGTTCACATATTGAGGGGTCTCCAAACTCCCATTGTTGGAGAAACACAATCTGGGCATCTGTGTAAATTATTGTACAATCTGTGTAAATCGATCTGTACTCTAGCTTAAAATATTATGGGGTATCAATTCTGCAACAATCAGCTTGGGAAAATAGAGTGGGGATGAGATATAAGGCTGAGGTGAGCAAGAGACAGAAGGGGGTATATGCTGAAGGGGGAAGTATCTATCTCTTGCTCACTCTGGGTAAAATTCCTGAGCCCCATTGATTGAGCATGATAATCCAGGTCAGAGCCCCGAACTGGCAGCCACAGTAGCTACCCAAGCAGGGAGCCGGCCAGGTTGAAATTGATCCTGGCGGGCTCCTGAATCAAATAGTGTTCAAAGCCTCCATGCCATGCTGCATGCTGATACAATCTTCTGTTTGACCTCAAGTGTGAGAGAGAGAGACAGTGGCGGTTCTTGACCATTTACAATGAAGGGGACAAGCTGGCGAGAATTATTTTGGGGGTACCAGGGATTTTAAGTATACAGTAACTGAGATGGGCAGTATTTCAATTAACTATTTCAATTATAATTTAAAAACTATTGGGAGCAGTATTTTGTATTTCAAATAACTTTTTTAGTAAACATACATTTTTTTTATTAATTAAAATAAGCACTTTCAAATTCAGATTCCCTATAAGTCTACTTCTGCTATATACTGTAGATTAGATTAGATTCAACTTTATTGTCATTGCACAGAGTACAAGTACTGAGACAACGAAATGCAGTTTGGCATCTAACCAGAAGTGCAGATAGCAGTAAAGTGCAGAGTATGTGCATATGTGGAGATAAATGTTAAATAAACAGTAGGGCTAGATATGGATATGCTAAGATATATACAGTATGGACAGTATGGATGGAGACTTTGTCAAGCCAAGTCACTGACAATCTCATATGTCACATGATCTCCCCTGATGTGACATGCTCACACAAGTTTACATTACATCATTACCCATCTCCATAGTGTAGCTTTTGTACATGAAGTGTAGATCCCCATTAATATTAACTCACAGTTCCCTAAAAGAGAAGTTCAGATAGTCCATTAAAGGAATTGCTTGCAAACTGCTATATTGATTGTGACTCTCTCAGTCATTAACAGCAACACAGCTCTCAGGTCACTACTCCTGCCCATCCACGTATAAGGTTAGTCCTCCATGGAGTGGATGTATCTCTCATATGCTCACCTGCTCTGATCCTGTGTTTGCTCTACACATCTAATCTAAAGAGTCATTCTAGATGGCCTGCGTCCAATCTCCGTCACCTAAAAGGGGATGACTAAAAAAACAGTTTTATTGAATGTTTGATTTATTTATTTATTGACTGTTATTCCGCCTTGCAAAATAAATGGTCCCTGGATCCCTGGAACTGCACCAAAGAGAAGACAGAGCACTGTTGCTAGACTGCTGAGGGGCTGGCATACTCAACTTTGGAGTAATATGATTTTATTAGATTTTTTTGGAGGGTGTAGAGCGTGGACCTTATAAAAATGCAGTGTGGGTGTATTTTGTTGAAAAAATGCAAGAGGCTTAGGGTATAGTGTATACATTATGTACAGCCTGTAGACTATTTCTGGGCTTCCTCTCCAGAGATCAATTTGGAAAAAGTAGCCATAAGGGGATATCTTAGACCATATTCAAATAAATAATAATGAGAAGTAAACTTTTTTTCAATCAATCACTGCGCTGGCATAGTAATATAACTCAGTGCTTTGTCAGTCTGATCAAAAGGAACAAAAACAGCATGTAATGAGCTCACAAATCACTTTTGGAATGTAGACAACCTGCAAAACACTCTGGTCAGCCAGGGGTGTTTATCTGCTTTTTGCCTAGCAAATGTTTCAGGAAGTTTCCTATTGATGAAAAAATGCATTACATCAATCGTGAGCAGCCAGTCCACACCAAACCTCCTTTGTGAGGAAAATAAAGGGTGGAGGGAGAGGTAGAAAAAAATATATATGAGAACAATTTGGTTGCAAGGCAGACTGCCTGATTCAATCTCCCAATATACTGCCTCCTGCTAAACATGAGCGACCGTGGAGAAATCAGTGGGGCGTGGAACAACAGCGCATCTGACAGTCTACATTGGATCAATCACAGTTACTAACCCATTGAGGCTAAGGTGTGGGGGTGTAGAGTAAAACCGGTAAAACGCAGCATTTCTTATTTTAGGCATTTAACATGTACAACATCATTCATCCTACTTGAAACAGATGCATGGTACCAATCCTGTCATTGTGTCTTCTTAACAAGCTCCACAGTCAGGAGTGGGGACCACTGATGTCTTTATGGACCTCTAGTGGCTTCTACTCAGTGAACATCTAAAGATCTATCCTAGCATATATAGGGTGAAAGCAGGTACACAGACAATCACTCACAGATTTACACCAATAGGTAATTTAGAGTCTCCATTTGACTTTCACATCTTTGGAATATGGGAGAAAGCCAGTGCAACCAGAAGACACCCATGCAAATTCCAGGAGAACATGCAAACTCCACACAGAAAGGGCTGGGAAGAAAACACAGGTCCTTCTAACTGTGAGGTGCCAGAGCTAACCATTGATCTACCATAGTGCCCTTAGTTTCTTTAAATGATTAAAACAGTAATGTCACAGGTTGACGTTACTGACCTTTTTAAATCAGAAAATGTTAGAGAATATATTGGGTTTACGTGAATGTGTTGTAAATCGATATATGAGTGTGAAGAATTGATTTTCTTTTTCAATTTCCAATTATTTCAGAATATATTGTACATTATCTTTGTAAAATGCAAGGCTGCCGATAATCTTGGCCATACAAGATTATACACCAATTAAATTATTACATGCTACACATACCGCAAAAAAAATCATTTGAATGTCAACAGTTACTTCATTCTAATAGGATAATCTATTTGAGGTCTCCATGCAATTAGAGCTATGTTCTTTCTGCTACTCTAGTCCCCATTCTCTGCAGAGCCACCAGCAAAGCACATTCCAGATTAGTATCCAGAAATCTCAAACTAAACCACATACCTCTTTGGATGAGCAAATAACCACCAATGCCAAAAACAAGAGCAACAGGAAATAATTACTACAGCTTCAGTTCAATATTTATGGGTGAATAACTAAGTAGAGGTATTACTGTATCTTCAACAATCTGTAATGCTTTGGTAGTGCTAGCTCAGCAGAGTTTAGTGGATTACTGCTATCAACCAGAGTTATACAGTATCTATCAAATGTTGATATATTGTATATGGCTAATAAAAAAGGGATGGGTCTGAATCTGGGTAGGTTTATAACTGTGATGTTGCATCCGCTAAAATGTCCAGTAGTTAACTTTTGTTCTGTTTAATAGACCAGACTACAAAAACATACATTACAAGAAATGAAGGTGAAACCCTATGCTGGAGCGTTTTAAGGTTATCATGTCTGATCCATTTACTTTTGCTAAGTGTTATTGTTATAAGATACATGAATAATATTCTACTGTATGTCATACATCATGCCTTACAAATCTGAATACATGGGTGAGACCACCTTTCCTCTTCTTTACAGTGAGAAGATAGAGTGTTGGCTGTTTGATTCTTATAATTCGTTAAAGAGCCTATACAGTAATTATGTAATTTATTAATTATGTAATTATTTTTAAAATGAGCTTAGTTTTAGCTGGTGCACTGCAGATTAGATAAATATTAATTTATTTATTCCAATGTGAAGCTTGTCTTCCTCTTCTTACATTGGAGCATCTTTTACTACAGCAGCCTTACCTTATGACTCGTGTGCAAAATATTAGGGCCACCTTCCTACTGTTGAGTTGCACCCCATTTCTCACAATCCATGTCCATGATTTTCAAGAGGACTAAAAATCCTCTTTAACCCATCTCCTCAACTTCATCTACATCTTCTCTTTCCCCTTTCATGACCAATGTGGATTTAATTTAGCCTCAATTCATCTGATCAGCCTATTTTATAGAAAGTGCAGAACACGTTGAAGTTTTGTCCATTGAGTATACATTGATTGACTAAATTCTTCAGAGCAATGTCTGAAAAGACATATCTTTCTATCCAAAGGCCCTTGTTTCAGCCCAAGAGAAGGTCACTTCTAACGAGACCATATTCACCATGGCAACAAAAGAGTAATCCCATCTGGTGTGCATCAGCCATTGTCTTATTGTGTTTATCTGCAGGGTTATCAAGTCTGAAACCCTGCACAGTGGTTTCTGTCTCAGTATAGTCCCTGAACAAACCCCTGGGGTGACAGAAAATAGAACAGCCTAATTTCACCTTCATGGTTGAAGAGAATAAAGAAATAATATGAAACAAAAGAATGAAACCCAAAACTGATAATATGAAATATCACAGTCTTAATTGACTTTCTTTGGGTGTGCCTCAAAAATGTTGCTGTTTCTTGGTGTGGACCTTTTTGTACTTTCTTGTATGTGTCCCCACACAGGAAAAAAATAACACCTTATATGAGAATAATGCTCTTACTGTATGTAATTACAGTTGCCTGCTAAGTGGGATTTCAGTTTGCAAGAAATACAAGAAAATGGCAATTATCAAACGCACATATGCACACCTGTAAGTAATCTGCCTTGATAAATACAACACTTTCTAAACCACCATCATGCTTGTGCAAAGCCACTCATGAACATAAAGACAATAATTAACTATAGGCTATATGGTGACAAACCCCCCTTTAGAGTAATGCAATACACAGTTTCAGACTGTCTCTGCCCATTACTACTGCCCTACTTTTCAAAAGTGTGAAGAAAGAAGGGGGTGTGTCTGTAAAACCAGGGGTGGTGGGGTGCACACCTCTGACACAGCCATTTGGCAATTTATTGGAGATTAGCATACTAACTAGCTAACATTACACAATGTGAGTGATGACGAGTCTAGGGCAGATGGAGGGTCTTCTGAGGTGGACGATTTCTCTCCTCAATGTATCCGACCATCACCATTTCTTTTTTATTTCGGCCTACTCAGCTCATACTACCCCTAAAACTTTGGTATTTTGTCACCAATCAGGGTGGAGCAATGTTGAATTTATGTCCAGTATTGATAGGTTTCACCATATAGAAGTCATACAAATATATTTACAGCTCAAACAACAACAATAACAACAACAACAATAACAATAACAACAACAATTTAATGCATTTCTTTAAATGCTGCTGGAAATGTCAATGCATCAGAAATTAGAGAGACACAACAAAATACACAACAAAAGGTACTTTTTGCAAACCTCAGTGGTGGATTAACAAATAAGACAAAAAAGGTAGCCTGGGAGCAGGGGAGAGCTGCAGTATGTGCATGCAGAACAGTGGCAGAAAAGAAAACATTGACCTAAAGACATTTTGCTGAATAAATAAATATGAGCTGCAACAGGATGCCATTAGTGCATTTCTCTCTTTCCAGTGTTGGATAACATTGGTGGCAGAAGGTAACAAAACAAAATCACAGTAGTCACTCGTCACTCTCAGTTATAAAGTCGGTGATCTCTCTGACAAAGCAAGATAATCCATTTTATGCACACCACAATCAATGAGTTATTGTTATGTGAGGGAGCTGGAAACAATCCCCCTCACTAAGGTGAAAAACGACACATGCATATTGACTGTGTAAAGTTACACATAATAGACTAATACAGGAAGTTTATTTTGCTATGTTGTGCTCTTATTTTGAAATCCCTACTAATCACTCTCTCTTTGAGGTCAACTTCCGGGGGCCGTGTTTTCATGCAGTGCACACTTGAGAATGCAACCACAGGACTCCAGCTGATGTCAATTACCTTATCAGGCTGTACTAAGTAGTCAGGGAAGAGAGAGGGGAGTGGATAGAGGGTTATTTTGTTAGTTTGGCTTTTCTTTAGTATGTTAGGTATTGTATTTAATCTGAATTTGACAATAGTCATTTGTATTGTGTGTTTGTAAATATTAATGAGGGTCAATTGTAAATACTTATTGTGGGTGTGTTCATGGGCCCTTCACGGTAAAATGGTGGTGGTATAAACTATAGGCCAGGTGGGAAAGCAGTGCAGGGAGTTCAGGTTTTTCAGAGAGAGGGATCAGGTTGGACGTCACTGCTGATGCTGAAATCTGTTGCATCCGTGAGTCTGCTTTTGTTGCCCACCAGCCTGCTATATGTCTGTAAGAGTTGTAGAAACTGTAGTCTGTTACTAGTAAAACGATCTGAGGTCTGAACCAGAAATCTCTGTTTAGCTGTTGTTGCTCAATGCTCCCTCATGCTCTACTCCTCAATCTGGTTGGCTGTCGTCCTGGTTGTAAGGGTTCACCACCAGCAAAACCCTACAGTTCTAAATTGGCTGAATTTCCACATCCATACTAAAATTTTAAATGACTGTCAATTAGCCATTTTAAGTCAGGATACTTAAATTAGAGATGTTCCGATACCGATACCTGAACTTGCATATTGGCTGATAGAGTACCGATCCGAAATATATATATATATATACAATCCAGAAGCCAGCATCATTCATAGAGGAAATGTTGAAATTGTGGACACATAAGTACTTAGGAACCATGTTCGACTCCAACCTCGAGTCAATCGTTAAACAGGGACAACAAAGGATCCACTTGAAGCTGAATTCTTTTAATGTCTAAGAGTATTTTATGTAACTTATTCTTTTATTGAAAGTCTTAACATTTTCTTTTATCTGCTGGTTTTATGGGTTGTCTGTGAAGGACAAGAATAGCCTCAGCAGCATTGTCAAAGTGTACTCTAAGATTATTGGAGTCCAGCTGACAGACCTGAGCTCCCTCTGGAAAAAATGGGTGGTCCAGAAAGCTAGACAGGTCATGAGTCAATCTGACCACGTTCTGTGTCAGGAATTCTGTTTAATGCCCTCGGGACGGCGCTACCTCGCCCCCCCCAAGGAAAACTAAATAGGTATGCAAATTATTTTATTCCTTCTGCCATCAGGCTTCTAAATGCTGCTGACAGTGGTAACTAGACAGGCCAGGTACTGTAAACCTGAGAACCATAACGTATGTACTTATTTATGTATTTATTTCCTGAAGTTATGGTCCTATTTTTATTTTTATTTTTTTATGATCTTTAGTCCATACATGGCGACCTGTGTGTTCGCTGCTTTTGCTCTGGTTTCTCATTGCTGATCTGTTGCTACTGACAGGTTGATGTCTGTATGCTGTTATTGATTATTGTTGTTCTGTTTGTTTTTATGTGACTGGTAGACTGAAACTCAATTGCCCTGCGGGGATAAATAAAGTTGTTTGAATTTTGAATCTTGAATCTAATTATTATTTTAATTTGGTTAAAGTGCAGCCACAATCTAATCTAACTTCTATCTAACTACAAAGTCGACAACCGTTCAGCCGACTTGGCGGGTGTATTGCTGGGGACCCAAGGATGTGCAGTGTCGAATTTAGCCAGTTTATCCAAATAACACCTATTTGGAACAGCCATGTTTTGAACGGGCACTGCACTAGTTTAGTAAAATACTAAAAAAAAGAAATCAATAGTACAGTAACAGTATAAAACAGTAGTGCAACAGCAACTGAAAAACTAAATAAATCTAGGAATAAAGTGTGTAGCATAAATGATCTATCATCATATGATAAATTACGTGATATCGGATCGGTGCATAGACGATACCCGATCCAGCATTTTAGGCTGTATCGGAGGCATTTCCGATACTGGTATCGGTATCGGAACAACAGCAACTTAAATGGTGGATAATAAAGAATACGATATAGACTATGCACTATCCAACTTGTTTATGAGTGGTATAACATCATGTACTGTATTTGTAGTCGTAGCATAGTAATGATGAAGAAGCTCATTCATTTGATTGTTTGTTCCTGTCTTTCTTGGTGGACTTTCATTGGCTAGATGGCATTAAGTCTCCTTTTCGACCACCTGGTGCTGTGCATAAATATGCCTTAGAGCTGTGCTTAAATTTACACACATTCTAAAGCATAAGCACAAGTTGATAAATCTCGGTCTTTGCTTAGAAATTATTGTATGCAGTGTTTATGCACATATTAGTATGTAGACAATTTTGAAAATGAGGGCCTTGGTGGTTTCATTGATTAGTTACTTCATTGTTCTAATCAATGAAATCGCCTGGTTTAGCCTTTAGATAGAACAAAAACCTGCAGACTCTTGGTCCTCCATTTCTGCTCTAGACAACACATACACCTGTTTTTATGAGGAAGGATTTGGCTGTGCATTATGGCAACAGCAAAACAGTAAAGCGAGGCTCTAAAAAAATTGTATTATATAAAATCAGGGTTTGAAATTAACTTTTTTACTCACCACCCATTGTGGCTAGAGTTACCAGCCAAAGATTGTACGTTCCATCAAAATTACAAATTTCTCTTCTATGCCACACTTTTTCCCTTTTTAAATGTCACTGGAGGCATAGCCACAAAAATGTCATATTGCTTCTTTAATGTTATAGTTAGTAATTTACAGTTGCATGACTCTTCTTGTATGATCGTAAATAAAAGCAATGTGCAAATTAGGGATAACTCTTTCTTGCCATGTCCTAATATAAACCCAAATGAGTCCATTTCCATTTGTCCAAATGATACAGCAATGTTTATTAAACAAACTCATCAGCATGCACCCAAAGTGTGTTTAAGTATACCACCCTTATTAATTAAATATTTAAACGCCTCATCTATACACATTAATGATCCTGACTTAATTGCAGTGAACACAAGCGTGAAGTCAAGGAGAGGAAAGATAGAAGTGTGACACTAATTGCAAAGGCCATGGCTCTAAATTAACATATCCAGCAGCTATATATATATATATATATGAACTATTTCAATCAATAACACCTCATTTAGTAGCGATGACTTGGAATAAACATCTCCTATACAGCCACTGGCATCTTCCTTGAGGGATTTTTGCCCACTCCTTAGAAAACTCCACCAACTTAGTTATGTTTAAGGGTGCCTTGCATAAACAGCCCGCTTCAGATCCTGACACAGCATCTCAATTAGATTTAGGTCAACCAAAAAAAAAGTCCTCTTTGTGTTCTTCCTGAGTCATTCTTTGGTACTGTAGCGGTCAGTGGTGTGGTGGACTAACCTCTTCCCTCTGTGTGAGCTGCTTGTGAGTACACGCCATACTGTTTATGAACTCCATTGATTCGTAAGGAGGGGCGTCCTTAAAGGCACCGATCGCCACAGTTTGCTTAGTCTTGCTAAGTCTGCCATTGGCAGACTCTCCTCCCCTTCCAGTATCGGGTTACCGCTAGTGTGCTAGCGCTACCGTGTTAGCACCACCCAAAATGATTGGCTTGTTTGCATTTCTTTAAACCAATAAGAGTTTTTGCCCCCTATAGCACTGTAGAAATAGGTCTGGCTAGCGAGACTACAGTTTGCTTGAATGCATAGGATCACTGTCTTGTTGAACAGACACTAGCACTTGGACTGATGGCCTGACTTTCTGTTGTACTGTATAATTCTCTGGTTTCCCTCAGAATTCATGGTTCCCTGAATGATGTTGAGTCGTCCAGGTTCAGAGAAAGAAAAACAGCTCAGACCATGACAATCCCACCACCATGCTTGACCATAGGTATAAGGTTATTTTGGTGGTGGTTCAATTTTGGACTCATCTGTCCAGAGAATTGCAGAAATCTTAAGGTTTGTCCAGGTGGTCTGTGGAAAACTTTTTGTTGCTATTTTTAGACAGTAGAGGCTTCTTCCTGGCTACCCTTGCATGAAAGCCATTTCTATTCGGTGTACTTCTTATTGATGACAGATTCACAACATCAAATGCAGCAGTGAAGGCTTGTAGATCTTGATGTTAGTCTTGGGTTGTTTATCACTAGTTTAAATATTTTTCTTGTGATATTTTGGAAGGGCATCTACTTCTAGGCAGAGTCGGTGTCATGTTAAAGGTATGGTAGGTACAAATTTTTACCTTCACTTGCCCGGTGTCTCTCGGGGAATGTGGTAGGCCGGTAACGTCCCCAGTCGCATGTCTACTTCTCGGAGTAGGGTTTCCGGGTTGTTTGGGAATGCAAGTTGACATCCAATCATTTCATTCCGGCCGAATGGGCAATCCAATCATTTAATTCTGGCTGAATGGCAAGTTGACAGGCAGGTAGGCCATCCAATCATTTCAAATGATTGGACTTATTACAGTATTGCGGCTGCTACAGACACGGGATTCTTTCAGACAATCAGACAATTTCAACAAATATAACAAAAAAAAATCCCAAGAAATTACCTACCATACCTTTAAATGCTCTCCGTGTATATTATTTCTCCCACAGTGGACTGAATCTTTTTTATATGACTTCATAGCCTTCCCCAGAGTGATGCCCACTCAATACTCACTTCCTACAGTAAGTTCATGTGAGGTCTCCTTAGATGGCAGCATAGTGATTTTCTTTCACCTGCATGGTAACACCAAACTGACCATGTTTCTCACCTGTTTTTATGGGAGTGCCACATAAACTCCTCCCCAAAGATCTGACTATTGTTTGGTTAACTTCATACCCAATTATTTGCCCACCTGATTATACTTACCTACTTGATTTAAATAATGCAAGAAGATATTAACTTATTTTTGCACCTACACTAATTCCCTATTTGAATTTTACTACATTAATTATTTCCTCTAAAAAACATACAATTGAAATTCAAAAATGTGTTATTTTTGATCCAAATTAAAATTTTGAACAACATACTAAAAATCTAGTACAGTCATGTTTTCCCCAACTTGCCACTACAGCCATAAACAAAGGAATTGATACCTTTTAAAAAGAACATAAAAATACAATTTTACTTTTGAATCGGTATTATTGTTAATCCCTTTTCAATCCCTTTTTTATTTTATTTTGTTTTGTTTACTGTTACTGTTTTGTTTAGTATGTGTTTTGGTATTCTTTTTATATATTTTTAGAATGTGATTTGGTATATTTTGGTGTACTGCTTTGTCTTAAATGTTTCTGTCATATTTGTCATGTTGTCAATGTCTGCTTTGAAGCAGATTGAGTCTGTGCCTGTCATATGAAATGTGCTATACAAATAAATTTGACTTATTTTCTACTGCTCTATCTTCTGCTGCTCTTTTACTCCTTTTACTCTTGTTTAATCCTATCTGTGTTACCTTCCAAATCAATCCCTTCTCTTAGTGACTCTCATAAGGTTGATTGTCTTTTGATCTTTCATGTTTTATTGTTTAATCCTGTCTGTAATATTTTATTTTTTATTATTGTGAAGCACATGATTTGATATACAAGGATTAACATAACATATACAATGATTTGACTCAATGATTGGTGATTTGGATTTGGAATATGATAATGTATATTTTTAAACCAAGAGACAAAGCAGACATAGTAATGAAAAGTTGCAAGAAATTATGTGCAGCCATTTATTAAGTGTCAGGAATATTTGATCAAGGGTTAGGGTTAGTAATATTTGATCAAAGATAAACAATTCATAAATATTCATACATTTGATCAACGATAAAATATTACTGGAAAAACATATTTTATTAAGACCAGATATTTGCCTTTAAATTATATTAAATATTAAACATATTCTAGTTCATTGCTCACAAATAGTGATATTAAGAGGAGTGACTAAGTGACAAAAGCTCTTTACAGGAGTTACACTATTGTAGTGGATGCACTATTGTAGTGCATTCAAGTATTGGACTTCCTGACCCACACACCTCCTCCACCCTGACCCCAAGCACAGGAACACCACATGGTTAAGTGGCTGATAAGTGGTACTAAGTGGCTGACCTGTCACTCTGGTGCCAGGACAACAGCCTCCTCCTGAATGTCACCAAAACCAAGGAGCTGATTGTGGACTTTAGGAGAGCACAACAACCGAGGACGTACACACCACTGTGGATAAATGGGACTACTGTGGAAAGGGTGAGCAGTCTCCCTGAGGATCCTTCAGTCCTTCTACTCTGTGGTCTGTTAACAGAAGATAGTTTATATTATCGAGCTCACGGTCCCCTGGGAAGACAGAGTTGAGGAAGCGAACGAGCGCAAGAAAGCTAGATATGCTGATTTAGCAGCAGATGCAGAGCAGCGAGGATGGAGGGCTCGAGTACGGCCTGTAGAAGTTGGCTGCCGTGGTTTTGTGGCAAAGTCCGTTTTTGCACTGCAAAATGATGGGCATTCGTGGACGGAGCTTGAAACTTGCGATTAGAAACATGTCTCAGGCAGCAGAGCAAGCAAGTGAATGGTTGGTCTAAAAGTTAATTCATATGTTGTATATTTTTGTTTATAGTTTATTTTCATATAGAAAGATTTTTAGTTATTTTTATACATGTGTATTTTATTTTTATCCAAGAACATTTTAAAACCACTATGATCCAGTTCATATTAGAATTTAGAGATACAGATACATAGCCACTGTATAATTAACAGC
>CABFOP010102971.1:0-13983 GCA_900683385.1 Anoplogaster cornuta | reverse complement strand
TTGTTTACTTTTTGTTCCTTCAATCAGTAACTTCCATGAGTCAGCTCCACACATGATGGTCCAGTCTATCTGTGTGAACACACACACACACACACACACACACACACTGTGGATGCAGGCTAAATATATTATGGTATTTGGAGTAACCTTTCAATCGTGCAGAGGTGTACAGTTCTAGATGTGATTGTATTACTAGATGATCTTTCATGGTAAAGTCAACAGGTCATTCCATGTAGTGCAATACCATACAGCAGAAATACACCATCTGAATCCACTCGGTGCTCAACTGCCGTTTAAGATGTATTCCATTGTTGAAAGCTGTGGGAACATACAAAAAGGCACAGGCACCTTACCCCCAGCAACACTTGCCTTATCTAAACACCAGCTAAATCCAGCTCTTGCCGATCAATAACATGGGCTTTGGGTGCCACCCGCTCATTTATTGATTGGATTGTATTTTGCTTTCTGTTTCCTGGTATTAGCTTTTTAGGTTGTTGGATACTTATTACTCTGTCCTGATAAACCCTGTGTCTAGATCCCCCGACCTCAGGCCAAGGGTGATGGGGGGTTGCACAATCTCTGCATGTTTGTCTCCGAGGGGTGCCACCGAGGTCTAACGGAGGGCTGCCACGTTCATTTTGCACCTTATCTCTCAGAGCACATTCTTTATCCCCTTTAGAAATAAAAACGGGGTCCTCTTTTCACTTCTTAATCTCTTAATATTCTCAAAATGTACACCTATGTATACCTGAAAAATAATCTGCACTGTGAACATTTGTTAGCCTCCTCTCTCCTAATCACACACACACTAACACACACTTGATTCTCCCAGCTGCTGCCACTATCTCTGTAAACTGGTCCTAATTGGTGTAAATATTGGGTAAAGTACTGAGGTGGGATGAGATAACCTATTTGTCACATAACCAGTCAGCCATTCAGCCTCCACTGATTAAATAGCACACATCAAGATAGGACAGGGGTGGTAGACACACACAACACTGCAACATCACAGACAGCTCATACACAGCACAGCAGCGATGACTGATGAATTACTTTTTTCTAATCCAGAGGAAAACAGGTCACCTTAAAACAGAGAAAATGCAGAATCGTATTATAGAAATAGGAAATCTGCACCTATATTCCATGTAAAATGGAGGGACACTATTTGCTGTGGGAATCTTTCTTTTTGCATCTTTATCACTCATCCCAAGGTCCACAAGAAAATGGAAATGACTGCATTTAACAGTTCACCAAATGTAGCTGTCGTTTTGACCAGGGAATTAGACCTTGCCCTTGTGCACACTGCCCCCTGCTGTGCACCAACATTTGAGCAAGACGACTGACAGAATATACCAGTTTCTTTCAGCATCCCTTGCACTGACTGAACCGTCAGCTGTTAAGTGCAAGCAAGGCATTCTGTTGGGCACCATCTACAACTGTGGACCAATATTGTCAAGTCCTATGCATCTATTGTTCTGCAGAAGCAAATCTGCTAATTCAGACCGTGGCACATATCCTAGTGCACACTGCCATCTAATGTATTAGCTGCAGTACAGCATTAAGCTACTGGGACTGTGGTTACCTGGTCTAAAACATCACCTTTCCACTAATATGCTTCGATAATCAACTGGGCTTGCAGGACACTCAACCTGGAGTTCTACTATTAGAGCACAGAAAACTGCAGGGTTCATGTGTAGATTTAATTGTAAATTGACTTAAAAATAGATCTCAGCTGTCTAACAGTTGTACATTAGAAATTTTAATTTGTCAAACCTATTTAGGCGGGCTTGACAGGTGAGTTACACTACTACATTTAAGGTAGTTCCAAGGTGTCTGCAAGTTTAAACCCTTTTTAGTGCCCGTGATAATAAAAACTGTAAAGCAACCAGAACCTAATTTCCCCAACAGGGTTCCTACACCTTTTACCATGGCCAATATTATTAAATTTATTTTTTTTTTTTAGATTGAATATCTGGTCTGAAAGCCCCAGGTCTTATTTCTGGCTGGTTACTCATCAGTACTTACTTGCAGTAGGACCAATACTATCAGAAAAATGTCCGATTTAGGTCATTGTTTCTCAAAAAAGGGAAAGGTCATACAAGCAAACAAATAAGCAACATTGACCAAGACCTCTTTTAAACGGAATGCAAGACTTGAAATACTTAAAACATGTATTCAAGATAAGATGTCTTAATCTTAATACTTTCTCAGGACCTGTTGGCCTCCTGGGGTAATGATACTGAGACCACGGCAACTAAACAAGACAAGTCAGATGAATGAACGACACATGACAAGGAGCATGTGTACAAATATTTTATTCTGGTCAGCAGCTTAGGCCATGAACTCGTAGGGGATGGGCTCCAGCAGCTGGGGCACGTTGTTCTTGGTGCTGACAAAGCGAGCCTCACGGGGAGCATCAGGCTGCAGAGGACATGGGGAGAGAAAGGACAACATTTCAGGTGATCATAGGTAGATGACCATAGTTAAATCTATGATAAGTGAGGAAACCATTTGAGTATACCTGAACACAAGTATGGAAAATATCACAAGATTTGTCTGAGCAATTTATTTGTTGGCTTTGAGAGTTTCTGAACAAAAACACCTCTTCTTTATGGGATTATGATTTTGGTCTGTTTTCAGTTTGATGTATGGTTATGGTGGCTGGGCAATATGACAGTCAATTAGGCTGTATCACTATAGCTGAGCCTTATTCTTGACAATAATTATCTTGAAGACTTCATTCAACTTCACTGAAATCACTAAGTTGCAACCAAAACAACCAAAATTAAAAGGAACACTGAGGCTTTGGGTCAGTCCTTACCTGACGCTTCAGTTCCACCCAGGTGCCCTGCTGCTTGGCCTCCAGCTTCTTCCTGTCGTTCTCCTGAACACGCTTCAGGAAACTGTCCCTGCTCTTTGAGTGCTTCACATGCTCAATACGCACATTAATCCTCTTGGCCAGGATCTTGCCCCTGTAGGGCAGAGCACACATTAGGTCACATCCCACAAGCAAATAATATTACATTTTAAAGGATAAAGGAAATATGTCATTCTTCCGTAATTTGACGCATTTTATTCTGAAACATGATTTAGGGGAGGGACATAACACAGGGAAGGATTGTTCAAAAGTTCAAAAATGTTTTGCGCATTATCTTGTGCTCTCACAAAGGTCAGATTCTTCCAAATGAATACATTTCAGACACCTAGACTACAACCATGGTGTCTTGGGTAAAGGGATCAGGCTTCGACAGTGAAAACCCAAAAATACACCACACCATGTTGCCACTTCTGTCACTTTAGAATTGTGAAGTTGTAGGTTTTACATGATAGGATGGGAGAATTATTTAAGCTGGACATTTTTCATTTCATTGTACTGTTGTCTCCTTATTACAAACCCAGTTCAAACAGCAGTTAGGCTGGGATGCTTAAGGATAAAATACTTTGCCCCACATGAATGACCACTGAAGACAAACAGTCCCAGTGGCAAAGTGAAGATGGGGTTTTCATCCATCTTACTAGATGAAGTCTACATTAGAGAAGTGTATACATTAAGGCCCCGCTTTACACCTGGCTTTAGCATGCAACAGTGTCTAGATCTGATGTAGCTGGATTATATTTACACCTGGCATTAAACTGCATCTCTGGTACACACCAAAATTTGACTTCTCTATTCTCGCACCAAAACGTAGATTGTCACACCTGTCTCTTCTCATAATTAGTCTTAAAGACAATAATTTTGACATGCATGTTATGTAATTCCCTGGGCGCCGTAGTGGGCTGCCCACTGCTCCTGGATGTCCTCGAGGAGGGATGGCGAGGATGGGAAAATGCAGAGGACAAATTTCGCCAGTGTGTGACAATACTGAGTGACAATAAAAGTACCTTTACCTTTATACAAGCTACCGGTCACCTGTTGTTCCCAGGTTGGATCCGCATGCATACATGTTTTTCTTTTATGTAGTTCCTACATGTGGATTGGAGACGCATGCATTTCACATTGATGTTAGCGTGGCCAAATGAATCTGACCAACTCCAGAGGTTGTTTGGATTATTGGATCCTCATCTTCAGTGCATATACACGTCTGGATTTTATGCGCTGTCCAATTACAACCTGATCACCCAGGATGCATGTTAATGCCAGGAGCAAAAGGAGCCTAAGATATAAACAAAAGACAAAAAAGGATATTTTCTACTTACTTGACCTGCTTGTTGACGATGATACCAACAGCATGTTGGGTTACATTGTACACGCGTCCTGTCTTGCCATGGTAGCACTTGTGAGGCATTCCTTTCTGAATGGTACCTGTGCCCTGGAAAGTCACATATATATATATAATGAAAACATGTAGCAGCAGCAAAATGTCAACCTAAACCAATTTCATCTTTGTGACGTTCAGCTCAACATGGAACCAATCAAGAAATCTGAGTTACTGCATGGTGCCACTTCAAATTAATTAATCTAACTGAGACACTAATTCATCAGTACAAGGATATTAATTGCTGGCCTCAATCAGTGGCGAACAAATCATAAAATAACTTCTGAAACTAGGTATTGCTTTGTGAAGCCCAATGAGATTGTAACAGTGATTAAGTACTACACAAATAAGCTTGACTTGTAATTGGTAGAAGGCATTTAACTGCCATAATTTGTAGTGGAGTGTGATGTGATTTTCTCCTGAGAAACAAAAAGGCACATACTGCTCTAATTAATTGTAAGGAATTAAATCCATCTAGCAAGTCTTACCTTGATGTCAACGATATCTCCCTTCTTGTAGATACGCATGTATGTGGACAGGGGAATCGGGCCTGTAAATATATAGTTACCAAAGTTATTAACATTTAATCCAATCCAATCCACTTTATTTATATAGCACATTTTTAAAACAACAAGGTTCCCAAAGTGCTCCACAATAAAAAATAAAAAATAAAAAAATAGAATAAAAAGTAGTATAAAAATACATAAGACATAAAAAGACACATAAAACCAGACAGGGCACAACCATTTAATGTTGCTCCCCTCATACTAAAAAGCAAAATTCTCATACTACTCAACTGACAATTCTCTACAATAACAGTACACGTATAGAGACTGGTATATATAAAAAGAGATTTTAAATAGACCCACCATGCTTGCGGAACTGCCTGCTGAACATGTACCTCGTCCCCCTCCTCTTGCCTCTGGTGTTCGTCATGATGCCTGATTACTGTGGGAGAATAAACTGTAGTTAGATATATCCCACAGCCCGGACATGTGATGCTGCTACACAGGTTAGAGTATTTATTTGACATTCGTTTTACAAGGTCTTGTTTTAATTCAATTCAATTCACTGTTTTTTCTGTTTCTACTTATATTTATAAGAGTGTATTTTGTTTATATAGGAGAGAAGCCACACAAAATTTCATTGTACACAATATAATGACAATAAAGAGGATTCTGATTCTGATTAGGACTGTACTAGTTGGTGAAAACATTGGCTAGAGAATGTTAGCCTAACTAGCTGTGCGTCAACTAAACGCAGAGTATCACAGCGGCATTACGCTGCACACAATCTACAATTTGTTCTCTAGCTAAAAAACAAACCAACAGCGCGACAACTGGTTGTAATAGAAGAAATGTAATGGAGGATGTCAGAAGAAAATGCTGTTTCTGTGCCTCTCGTGGCCTATCCGAACAGACTGCGAGGCCCACATGGAGAGCCACGCTTCTGCTCTGTACACTTCCAACTGCATTATCTCTCTCTGAGACGCGAGCTAAGGGTGGACTAAGCAACCGAGACGTGAAGGAAGAAGTCTAGTGTCTGTAGCTGTGCATTTGTGTGAAAGTAGTATTAGAATTAACGTGAAAAAATGTCTTTAAACACGGAGCATATCTTACCCCCGTTCGCTTACAAGATGGCGGGTACGGCGGAAAGAGAGATTTCAGGACCCCAAACTCCGCCTTGTACAATAGGATTCAGGCATTGAGGAATATTGCCAGACCAAAATGCCTGTGAAATTTAAATTGCTGAATTGCTTAAATTTCCACCAATTCTATAAATGAACTGGTCCTGTATAAGATGCAGGTCAGTATATTTTGTGGTTTTCCCTAGTTTATTTACTACTAGGCAATCTAGGCAAAGAGTATAGACTACAAGATACGAAACTCTTTTCGCTTTTTTGACAACCGCCGCTAGATGGCGGTGCGGTAGCCCTGGAGTCTACCTTCAGTTGGCCTGGGAAGGAAACTCAATTATTTACCAGTAGGATGGAGGTTGTGAGTGAGTGCAGGGGAGTGGTGTGTGTCAAAAAGTCACTCATCTACATAGTTCAACTCTTTATATATACGGATCAGAATTCATCACATCGTTCGGTGAATCTCACAGCCAAATCAGAAGCGCAATAGAACATTTCTCAAAAGTAATTTGTACATCGGGACCCATGCTTTTGAACGTTTTTGTTGTTTAATTATGTTGCCACATAAATTAAAGCCTAAATGTCTGATATACTCTGTGTTGTGTGTGTATTTGTCACTCAACACAGGTTTGGCCTATGTGAAGCATCACCTTGACCACATGACAGAGGATGAGATGGAGCACATCGGCCAACACTCATCAGATGAAGACGATTTCTTCTGGTCACTGAAGTCCAAAAGGTCACATGGTACAGGGGAGCTGGATGGGTTCCTTGCCTGTGTCTCAGACGAAATGGATCTACTGAACTCTTTTCCTTACATTAAAAAGCTGTCTCTCAACCTCAACACTGGCCTGCCTGCCTCTGCCGCCTGTGAGCGCCTCTTGCTGGACTGCTGTTCACTGCAAAGCCATCTAGGATCAACTCTACTAATTTTGAAAACCAGCTCCTGCTCAAACTAAACAGCAAGTTCATCGAGTAATGGTCTAAAGATAAATAAAAAGAGAAACTGTAATCTGGACATAGATTAGGGGAGGGCAATATACCGATATGTACCACATATTTTGTTGTCTAAATTAATGCTAAAATGTAGATGTGAGATTTCTCACAACAAAGATTTCAGAAACTTGAGAATGTTAATTGGAAATGATAGATTCCCATACTGTATCACACTACCCATTACAAAACAGTCTTAATATCAATATCAAAAAAGTACTTCTGAATATCCTAGCCTAGCCCTAACACATACAGTGCAATACTGGTGTAGTTTTGCAACACACAGAGAGCACAGTGATGTCAGGCCTTCAGCTTTGTTGGATGTTTCCTCAAAATTTGTTTTCATTATAATCAATGTAATGTGCTCATATAACATAGTTAGATTTTCTTTACATTTATAGATGCATACTAAGTTTGACACATTGAATCAACATGTTTGCATTTGCACTTTATGTTGTAAAGTTGTTTAATTTGTAAAAAAAAAAGAAAAGAAGTTTGAGCTTTATATATAGTATGTTTTTGTACTTTTTTTTATTGCATGGTAGCTATATTGAGTGCCCGACCCCCATAAAAGTAACTAAGTAACTTTTACTGAGTACATTTTAAATGAGCTACTTTTTACTTTTACTAAAGTAGATTTTTACACCAGTAATTTTACTTCTACTTAAGTAAAATTTCATAAAGGTATCAGTACTTCTACTTGAGTAGATTTTTTTGTATTCTTTCCACCCCTGCTTCTTGGTACATCAAGAGGTTGATACTCAGTCTGACAGGCCTTGTACAGTTACTGGAGGTGCATAAGTATACATCAATGCAAGAAGTATCCTACCTGTACCTCATCTGTCACATACACCATTAGTCATTAACCAGGCAGACTTCAACACCAACAGGACATTTCATGTCTATGATACAGTAATCATACAGTAACTTTTGGACTCAGAACCTGGAAGATAGGTGTGCTCTTACACTGCCTATCAAGCAATGAAAGAAATAGAAACCTCAAGCATAAGCAAGTTGTTAGAGGGAAATTTAATTTGGGTACACTTCAACAATTCAATATTTCATCTAGTAAAAACACAAAAAGCAATGCATAATACATAATAAGTTTGTACAATAGGGAATAAAGACAAGCAAATGGTCAAAAGTACATGTTTGGTTGTTTGGTTTCTGGTTGTTAATCTGGATTGGGCTTCTACATGTGTTTTACCTTATGGATTATGGCACAATGGATAGTAACATCTTGTCCTGTGTATTCATGAACACGTTAGCTTTTTTTTTTTAGCTAATAAATAGCTAGCTTTAACATTACTTTTGTTTCAAGTTTCATGTTCTATTTTCAACTTTATTTGTCCCCTGAGGACAATTGGTTTTGCAGCACAAGTGTACAGAAAAAGTAGTGCTTAATTAGGGAATAACCTACAGCATCATTTTGACAAATAAACATTTTCCTTTAAGTGTGCTGCTGCACAAACCACCCAATGAAGAAACCAAACTGACAGTTTGAATGTTATCTATGCTTGTAATAGTCAATCAAAATGCTTTTCTATTTCCTTTTGTAATTAATACATATATTTAACATAACATTGAAATCACATAAGTCCATAAGGCCCTTCAAAATATCCTTATGTAAATATGTAAAATATCCTTATTTGATCATAGGAAGAATTGAAACTAGTAATCAAGACTAGGAATAGATTAGGGATTGGTTACTACAAATTCAATTTACTGATGACTTATTTTTAATAAATGTTCTATTGCGCTTCTGATTTGGCTGTGAGATTCGCCGATTTTGGGTGCGTAAGATATGGATTCTGATCCTTATAAAGAGTCTGTCCATGTAGATGAGTGACTTTTTGCACTTCTCCTCGTCACACCCACTCCCCTGCTCTCACGCACAATCTCCATACTACTGCAAAATAACTTCCTTCCCAGGTCAACTGTGTGTGAACTGAGCTGCTCTTTTTTCGGAAGCTAGACTCCAGGGCTGTGACTATCCACCAATGCCATGATGGGCACTGAGCTGAGGTCAGCAGGGATATCTGTGGTCAAGATTTGAGTTACTGTAGCTCCCACTTGAAATTACTTTAATAATTTTTACACTTTTGTGAAAGTGCCTGTCAGGGTCTTTGGGGAAACGATGGAAGGCAAGATGTTTACTGTCAAACTGATAATTTTGCAGTGGATTGCCGTTACCATTTTTCAGTCCAAAATGGCGGCAGCGCTACCGCAGCGCCATCTAGCGGCGGTTGTCAACGATCTTTGATCTAGACAAGGGGGCACCGGGCACTCGTTTTCTGCAAAGAGATTAATTTAACTTTTAATGCCAAAGAATGGCTGATGGTGTATGACTGAGATAAATCGTGTTTACAAGCTGAAACTTTCTCTGGTTTTGTATCTAAGACTGAATCAACTTGTAAATAACGCAACAACTAAATATCTGCTAGTCCAATTCCTTTGGTGTTATCTTCTTAGGAACATTTTAGCACTTACAGTTAACGTGTTGAAAAAAAATTGTCACACATACTTCTTGCACTACCACAGCAAATATCTATCAAGATAGTTCACATCCTATTTGAGTCTAAGGAAACGCTTGTCCACTACACCGGAACAGCGTACCACTACCTAGTTAATTACCTGAAATTGACCAACTAGCAGGGTAGCAGTAGCTAATTCATAAAGCTCATGAATATTCATTCATAGTAAGTATCTCCATGTTGCGCATGCGCGACACAAGAGCACAGGCTTGACATTTTTTTCTCGTGATTTAAAGACTAGCGCCATCAGTGGATACTTACTTCACCGAACGTGTGACACTCATTGGCGGTCTCGTCTACCGAATAGGACTTAAGCGAAGACGGAAGTAGGGAGAGTGAACCCTCTCGTTTCTCCCGGACACCTTCTGGAGATAGAACGGAGAGACCTTCTTCCAACTGCCTCTGCTCTCACGAGGGAGCCCCGCTGTCGCCTACGCGCGGTGATTGGTTGGAAGATGGCGCTGCTAGCCGGATGGAAATCCTAATGACAGTCTCCAAATTTGCCTCTTTTTGTACCATGGTGAGTACCTTACATGGCATTACCGTAATATTCTTAACCGGGCTATAGGGTAACACGACAACCGTGGCTTTAATACCGTTTGTTTTTGGAACCGTGAAGTGGTCAAAAACATCCAACTCTGGTCGCTAAGCTAACGTAACCAAGCAGTTCCGACCACGGCAGCCACGCACTACCTTCTCCGCTGGTGTTTCTTGCTAACGTTAGTGAATGCAGTCAACTGAACCTTAATGCTATTTTCACTTTACTCATCTGTTATAGCGACTTGTGCGATTATAATTGATCACTGCTTCCTTGGTGCAGTATGATCTTGCAACAGTGACAGTGCACCTGCTGCAACTGTGACTTGCAGCTAACTAGCTAGCTAATGTTACTCAAGTCCAACTAATCTTGCTCGCCAACAGCTTGAACAAACTACTGGATAGGCAACTTAAGACCAGTAGCCACCCGAGTTGCAGTAAATGTAGCCTAACCGTTCACAAGGAGCCGGATTGACGTGTTGGCCTTAGACAAGCTAACGTTACAAGCTCGACTGAATGACGACATGGTTAGTTGCGCAGTTGTGGGTTTGTTCCAGCAGCTCCATGTCCACTCCGTGCAGCTGATTGCTGCCAATATATCGCATCAATGCATTAATTGATTATACGAAATAATACAGGAGGGCTGTGCAAAATGCTCAGAACAGCCACTTGAGTTGTGGGCTAATGCTAAAACGTCTACACTTGAAAACATCCTGTCCTGATACATGTCATTTTCCCTGAGTGTCGTCATCCCCTGACATTTTTTGCATTTAAAAGTCCATTTGGACGAGAGATTGTTTCACTTTCCATCAGCAATATGTTTCAGCCGTCAGTTAAAAAATGGTGTATGTTTTTTGTTCTCACAGCAAAATATTGGGGATGCAAAAATTAGTGAATGTCTGAGCTTTTAACCACACACCAGTTATCTGATTTTATGTGTTGACTCTTTTGCATATGCAGGGCGCCAATGCCTCTGCTCTGGAGAAAGAGATTGGCTCTGAGCAGTTTCCAGTCAACGAGCACTACTTCGGCCTGGTCAATGTAAGTGATTATATACTGTGCAGGTTCTATGTTACTGCGTGTGTCTCTGTATTTGGTATTGACTGACTCCTACTATACTGAGTGTGTGTCTAATGTGTTAACTGCTTTCAGTTCGGGAACACCTGCTACTGTAACTCGGTGCTGCAGGCTCTGTATTTCTGCCGACCGTTCCGGGAGAAGATCTTGGCATACCGCAGTCAGCCACGGCGAAAGGAGAACCTGCTTACCTGCCTGGCCGACCTGTTCCACAGCATCGCCAACCAGAAGAGGAAGGTGGGCGTCATACCACCCAAGAAGTTCATCACACGGCTACGCAAGGAGAATGGTGAGACGGGGAAGGGATGTGCTTAAGGCTAAAGGCAAAAAGATGTCATTTACATCTTAGTTACTGAGATGATGCACTTACATTTGCAACAGTAGAATAGACACAACAGCAAAATTGCAAGTAAACAATAGTAAGGAATGCAAGGGTTAGGGTTACTTACAGTATTCCTGTGACAAAAGCATGGACACGTAAGAGAAGGGTGTTGGGGAAAAGAAGGAAAAGAAGAAAGATGAGGGATTTTTTGTCCACACAAATTGACTAGTGATTGAAGGAGGCAGGCATACTAAACTGTCATGGTAAAAAAAGGAGATATAGCAGAGAAGTGGGTGGCAAATCATCACTTTAACTGCCTCAAAATTCATTGCCTTCCTGTTGGCTGCCGGCATCTGCAGGGCTGTTTGATAGTCACCTGAAGTAGTCTCCCGAACTACCTGCCGAACGCGTAGAATATCTGAATATCCAACTCTCACTCTCTGCATCTCTCTTACCTCAGAGCTGTTTGACAACTACATGCAGCAGGATGCCCACGAGTTCCTGAACTACCTGCTCAACACCATTGCTGACCTGCTGCAGGAGGAGAGGAAGCAGGACAAGACCAACGGCCGCCTGGCCAATGGCACGCTGGACTCCCAGAACAACAACAGCAACGCCACGCCGGCGCCCACCTGGGTCCACGAGATCTTCCAAGGCACGCTGACCAACGAGACCCGCTGCCTCACCTGTGAAACGGTACGACGCCTCACCGACGTCTGCGTAGGAGCGGGATGTTTCAGTGGCCAGTGGTCTCCAGCCAGGTGCCATCGAGAGCCATGTTTACACAGGTTTTCATTACAGTCAAAACACTACAGCAGCTGATTTCACTGATTGCCACAATTTCATCCCTTTCAACCAGTGAAGGAGAAGCTCTCAGTGAAAGCAGTTGGTGTAGTGTTTGGTTGGAATAAAAACCTGCAAGCATAAGGCTCTCGATGGCACAAGCGACTGTGTGTGTTTTGGATCGACTAGAATATGGTATTTATTGCCATTTGACCACAACCATCATTGTGTACTTTTTAAAGTGCATTAGTATTGTTTAATGACTGTATTTTCAGCTGTCACATTATTAGTTTTCACTGTAAAACAACATCAGAGCTGATCAGGTTGCCTTATGATTAGATTAGATTAGATTAGATTAGATTAGATTAGATTAGATTAAACTTTATTGTCATTGCACAAAGTACAGTACTGGGACAACGAAATGCAGTTAGCTTATAACCAGAAGTGCAAATAGTAGTAAAGTGCAGAATAGAAGTATTTACAAATGTGGAGATAAATATGGGATATGGGGATAAATATGGAATAAACAGTATAAACAGGAGTATAAACAGGAGGGCTATAAGTATGGATAAATATGAACAGTACAGTACAGTATGACAGACATTATCCGACTAGCTATTTGGGATTGTTATCATGGTTGGATGTTCACTTTCCTCTTCAGATAAGCAGCAAAGATGAGGACTTTCTGGACCTGTCGGTGGATGTGGAACAGAATACCTCCATCACACACTGCCTCAGGTATAGCATCGCCGCTGCATGTAGAAGTAGAGCAGCACCAGGCATTGAACATATGAAGAGAACGTTTAGGGGTTTGAAATCACTCTTGGACTCCATATTGACTAATTTTCTTTATGGCTCTGACTCCTTCCAGAGGTTTTAGTAACACAGAGACACTGTGCAGTGAGTACAAATACTACTGTGAAGAATGTAGAAGTAAGCAGGAAGCACACAAAAGGTCCGTATACAAGTGAATTCTTTCCGCGTACGGTTTGTGTGTGTTCATGTATTTATATTTGTGATTTATGTTAAATCCACGGTTTGACGGTTGTTACGTTTGCGATGTAGGATGCGCGTAAAGAAGCTGCCAATGATCCTGGCACTGCACCTGAAGCGCTTTAAGTACATGGAGCAGCTGCAGCGCTACACCAAGCTGTCCTACCGCGTTGTCTTCCCCCTGGAGCTCCGCCTCTTCAACACCTCCGGAGACGCCACCAATCCCGAGAGGCTCTACGACCTGGTCGCCGTCGTGGTACATTGTGGGAGGTGTGTGTGGGTCTGCCTGAAAAATGATCCCTTGCCCTTTTAGGATGTTCTTGGGTGTCAAACTGGATCACATTCCCTCCCTATTTTCAACACATGAAGCGTGTCTAGTTCGCGTCAACACACAGCTGTGTCACTTTGCATTAGGGTCAGGGTAATAAAGGATACGCCAACTTTTACTTTCTTGGTCTGATACAAATATGTCGTGTTTTCAGTGGTCCAAACAGGGGTCACTACATTGCCATTGTGAAGAGTCATGATTTCTGGCTGCTGTTTGACGATGATATTGTAGAGGTAAGCCCCAGCATATCACAGTGACGCCTCAGTCTGCCTCTTTTTAATACATAACGTTGATTTAGTATTCACTATAGTTCTGCGACGTGGAACGCTAATTTGCTTAACCCTGTTTAACAACAACATCTTTCCCTCCCGGTAGAAAATCGATGCCCAGGCCATAGAAGAGTTCTACGGTCTCACCTCTGAAATCTCCAAGAACTCTGAGTCCGGCTACATCCTCTTTTACCAGTCCAGAGACTGAACGTGGAGCCGAGAGCCTCCACACAGCGGCCAGGAGAAAAGCTCTGT
>CABFOP010102970.1:0-12952 GCA_900683385.1 Anoplogaster cornuta | reverse complement strand
GTGTGGTGTCGCTTGTTGGCAGAGAGGGTGTGTGTGTGTGTGTGTGTGTGTGTGTGTGTGGGGGGGGGGGGCAGTATACTATTTGTCTGCAGAATCGCATCCATCTTATCAAAGTCTAGGTCCAAGATTAAGGGGAAAGCTTCTAAGTAGAAATTGGAGCCTTATACACAAAGCTTCAGAGCACATGAATTTGCTTCAATTTAGCCAGTATCTCATATTACACTTCATGCTATTTTCACTCGTCACTCTCCAATCTGACAGCTCCAGATTGGACTGTGGAGGGGCGGCTGTAGGCAGGTTCTGGCCTGGAAACCGCATGTTCGCTGAAGTGTTTCGGGGAGGGCTTCGACCGGGTCACCTGAGGGTCCCTGACCTCGCGGGGTAATGCGCTCCTCCAGGTCCTTCTCTTTGACGGCGGTCAATGGGGGCGTCCATGCAGCGGACAGCCCGGCAGATGACTGGGGTGAGACCGGGGGAATAGACGGGTCATATCAACGAAGGACCCTGTCACCTCCGAATCAAGCCAAGTGGAATCTCCCGGCGGGTTCCTCTCACGCCCAGTCATCTTAGCTGACATGGAGTGGCACTGTGGTTTGACCTTCTGCAAAGGACACATCTGGGTAGAGGAAGAAATGAACGGAAATGTGTGTGTGTGTATGTGTGTGTTACCTAGTTACCTAGTGCTTTGAATCTTGTTGCTATCAGCCCAGTATTAAAGAGATTTAATTTGATTCCGGACTTACAAGACCCATACTGTTCATAGTGAGCAATAAGTTGCTAGGTTGTGTGATCTAATCAGTATCTAACCGAAGCTTAATTTTAACACACTTGGGGAAACGTGATTGACATAATAAGTAAAATGAGAAGAACCACCCCCTGGTTTCCATATGTTGTATTCATTTCATCCATTCATTATTTGTAGTACAGCATCTCCCACTACCCCCATATGGACCACATCAACCCGCCCACCATACAAAGCCTCTGATGACATCGTCACATATTTCAATGGTGAGTAATGAAACAGGCCGAGTCTTAAATGTCTTATTCACACACTGCTCTCTCCTAATGGAATTAGGCCTTTTACGCCCAAGGCACTCTGGGGGATTTCCCATAAAAAGCAGCATCAATTCAGTGATAGCTCAGTACTAGTTATCATTTTTGTAGAATCATAGGGTCCATTTTAGAGCATTATTGTTATTAATGTGGCAAGAAAAACACCTCAGTTAAGCCCAAGAAAGTAAAAGAGTCAATGACTTTTTTGTGCCAACAACAACTAAATCACTGATTGGAATTAGTCAATTCCAATCAAAAGTCAAAAGTCATTTTATTATTGTTAAATTCTGATGACATTTTTTATTCAGTTTGCTTAACACAAACAAAACATATTTTCTTATTCCTAAATTTGTCTTATTCACTTTTCTTTTATTTAACATTTATTATTATAATTTATTAAATATTATTTTGCAAACACCTAATCTACTATAAATGTATTATAAATATTTCTATGCAAAACAGTGATATCTTGAAATAATCAAATAATTTATATCTAAATGTTTTCAGCTAAATCTTCAGACCAGGATCAGTAGTTAGTTACACTATCTGATTTTCAGTCCAGCCAACAGTGTTGGATTTCATTTTACATCCACTGGAGTAAACTAATGGATGTAAACCATTTGAGATATCTCAAGAATTTACATGTACGGCTCTTGAAAAGTACATTGCCTTAAAATATTTTAGATTTCTTTCTCTGAAAAACCTTTCAGCTGACAAGTCAACAAGCTTTACATTTCTCAGTGTTAGACAGAGCAATTTGAGAAAGCACATATGGAAAATACTATAGTATCGGATTTCCAAATCTGACAATTAAACTACGAGTTGCTCATATAAACCTAAACAAATATTTTTGATATTAACAAATCTTTTTAATGCATTAGTCAGCATCAATTAATCAATCACAAACAGATTTGAATGTAATAGCAAAACAAAGTCTTAAGCAGATGTTGAAACTCTGACATATGCTTCATGCTATCATGTCTTTAACTTAATGCCTTTTGCCTCCATCTCCCCTCGTCTGCCTTAAACAAAAAGAGAGACCTATAATGTCCGTATTAATGTAGAAGCAGGTGGTAAAGAAGCCTTTGTTAATCACTTAATGATGAATTCCCCCCACTTTACATGGTGGATGTTTCACCAGCCGTTAATTCTTGTGCATGAGCTGTGGAAACTTTATAAAAAGTTTATTTTACCATGAAATGAGTAGGCACGGATAAATGGCTAACTCTGGGTTTTGTCTATCAATGCAGTCAGCCTATTGGGGGTCCACAGACTGGGCAGGTTTGGACCATATGTCATCATTCCGAGCCATTGTGTGGGCGTGTCTCTGTGGCAACCGCATCAGCTGTGGCCATTGTGTGCCGGGATTCAATGGCCCATATATTCATTGCAGGGCTAGTGTGGGCCCCGCAACAGAAACAAATTGATACATACAAGCCCCAGCCCCATTTGGCTCGCATGACACATTTCAAATGGACAAAAAAAGGACACTTTAGTCTGTTGAAAATCTTGAGAAAAGCTTGGTTGCCATAGTGACCGAGCGGTAAAGCAGCCATGGGCCATTAAACTCCAATCAGATGTAAATTTGGGCCGACCCCGGGCCCACGGAAGGAGAGCCCCCTTCACACTGCAGACACAAATTAAACAGTTTGTTTGCCAATTCACATGTCATCTTAATGGCTTTTTATTCGTTTGCCCTTTGTTTAAATGAAGAGAATTACAAACCGTCATTGATTTACAATATCGGGCCACTTCAGCTGCCTGCGCGTCGTCTATTCATGGCTCACTCCACCTCAGATGACTGATAAAGGAGATTAAGGACACTTTTAATGGCAACTTTCAGATTGTTGAAATCTTAAAGAGGAAATCATGCAAAAATAATTTAAATTACAATGATCATCCTGGTGAGTTTAGTCATTATGAAACTTTCAGACAAGATAATCGAATCTGTAGACCGAGTGAAGCCAAACTGTTAAGTAACAAACAATTCATTGTATTTCACCTGTGTCTTTCCTTGTAGTGCTTATAGCTCAGTTCAGTGTCCCACTCCAATATCAAATTACCTTCCTCAACATGCACCAGCTGTGTGGTGATATTTATGACAGATCAGATCAGTTGCATGCTATACTTGTTAGTGATGAGCCAACAATAAATCTTGATCCCTTTTTATCATCATTTCTCTCTCGGGGCCACAGATGAGCTGTCAGTTGCTTATAAAAGGGGTTGGTCAAATTCCCAGTCATCAGGTTACACCAATGCCCTTTGCTTTGTCTTGCTGAAAAAATATTCCTGTTTCAAATATTGGAAACGCAGCAGCGGAGTAGTGGGAAGCTCATGTGTGAATCTATTCATTTTTTCCTCTTTAAAACAGGAAGCAAGGTTATGGAAAACAAGGAGCCATTGGGTGACACTGTCTCCAGTGCAGGAAGCAATGTGCCCTCGTGATTGAGCAGAGAAAATATTTTGCTTGACTAGATGGCTGGAGATTTGTTGGAGCCCATCAGGCCATTGGATCTGCTTGAGGTCACGTGCACCGACTGATGTTATTGTAATAATCAGGATTATTATGTTTAACAAAGGCCTGGCCTCCTGTCTCAGTGTACAGGGGAATGAAGGTAGAGATAAGTCTGACTGCTGCACACCTCCTAGTTAGCTACTTCTGACTACCATTTACTCTTCATTGTCGTGTATTCACAATCATTAGGAAGGGTGGAGTGCATCTTATACTGTAATTACTTCATAGCATGTATAGTCATTTGACATTTGATGTGGTGAAGGAAATGAAGCATGAAATATGCGATCACACACTGGTGGACGATGCCAATTTTGCGCAATAATGGGCTAGAGTCCAAATAGTTTTGCGCAATTAGTTTTAAACATAAAGTAGTGGAGTAGCAGGGTTGCAGAAAGAAGCATGCAGCGGGATTACTGTAATGTTTGTACTGATTACAATTTTAAGTATGGGTAATTTGTAATGGATTACATTTTCAAAGTAAATTTCCTCATTGGAGCTACACCCCTTCTTGTAACTCCAAGTGAGTCCACGGCAGTCTTTGTTAATAGAGTGGTGCAGAGATGACGTATTTTTGTAGGCCAACCCGGAAGTTAGTATCGCGCCTGGTTCCCTCGCCTGGAAGTCTATGGGATTTTTGAATGGGGTTTTTGGTTAGATGCCTGAAAAAAGGTCTGGTGGTTATCACAAGCTTATGATAGTGCGACCTTTGTGTTCAGAAAGATAATCTTCACAAATGAACACCACTTTTATGATTTTTGAAGCGTAAATGCGATCGCTAGAAGTAAAAATCTAACGTTAAGCTATAACGTTGCTTAACGTCACATGACTTCAACGTCACCACCGTCAACGCCACTAACTTCCAACTTATAATTTGATTCCGCGCTCTTACCTCTTGTTCCGCAAAAGCCTTTTCTCTTAGCGTGACCTGATTTAGCTGGTGGTCATGGCTGTGTCAATTTGATGACGTTTAATGTCCCTGACAGCCTCTGTAGTCCCATTAAGCCACTTGCTAGCAACCGCCTTTTTGAAGACACGTAAAATCTTCAAAAATCATAAAAGTGGTGTTAATTTGTGAAGATTCTCTTTCTGAACGCAAAGGTCGCACTATCATAAGCTTGTGTTAACCACAGAGCTTATTTCGGGCATCTAACCAAAACCCCATTCTAAAATCCCATTGACTTCCAGATGAGGGAACCAGGCGATGCTGACTTCCGGGTTTTACGACTCATTCCTGCATCACTCTATAGGAGAGAACAAAGCGACTGCTGATGCCGGTAATGAGAGATGAGTGTGTGGTCCCGTTCTGTCTGTCTTCAGGAGGCTGCAGCCGGTTTCCTCTTTCCTATGGACTCATAACCCGCTCTGTTGTGACAACACTGGACAAGCAGTGCGCAGTGTGGGCTTCCACTGGCTCTGGCCCAAGCTGACCTGGGACCTGACATTACCAGTAGCGCTGCAGCTTCCCCATTGCTAGCCCATTGTTAGATAGCACGGCTAACGTTGCCCAGTCTCTCTGCCACGGTTTCCTCCATGCAGGGAAGGGGGAATGCTAATTTGACAGAGGGATGAGTAATTACAACAACCACAGTAGCAAAGCAGCTCATTTTCATGTACTATTGTTTCCAGTGTAAACCCTCCCAGAGAGACTTGACTGCTCTATTAGTCTGTTGCTAACCCCCTGTGTGCCACCACTCACCATGTTGTGTGAAAATGAGTTTGTGCGTCTCAATTCTTTCTAATTAATTTTATTTTTTTATTTTTTTCAACATTAAGCAATTAAAAAATATCATGATGTGAATGAATCAACAAATGAACTGCTTGGAAACTATACAAACGATTGTCTCTTAGACTTAGCCAGAGTGGAGGAAGGGAAGCCATGGGAGAGGCAAGGAGAAAGGGTGAGGAGGAGGCAGGAAGCGGGGCTGTCTGGCTGTCTGGTGTCCACACAGAGCTCCTTCTTGTCCACTGGTGGCTGTGGAGGATTCATTAAGCCCCACATTCACTCCCACTGCACGTGATTGACAGGTCCCTACCAGTGTCATCCCTCTCTCTAAAGCACCAAACGTTCCCGAAGTCATCCCACTCTTCTCTCATCCATCTGGTTGCCTGAATGTAACAAGGCTTTCCTCGAGTTATAAGAGGGTAGAGAGAAAGTTAAAGACTCTAAGATCCCATCAGATTCTCCGTGGTCCATGGGCTCCAATTATTCAGAGCTTATCTTTTCAGCTTGGCTGATCTCCAAATGAATAAAGTGCGGGCCGTATTACTGCCGACCGGGTGCACCACTAAAGAGACTGAAGGAGGATCAGGGCTGTGGGTTATGGTGTCAATCTGGCCCTGACCCCTCGGGTTAGGGAGGTGACGTTATGTAGTGACAGCGCCCAGGCATCCCCTTGTAGCGCCCCCATTTAGAGCCCGTCTGGATAAATGGAAAAGGGCAATCACATTAGAAGAGGTTTCTTTCCATTTTGAAACAAAAAAAAATCTCTAATCACAAAGTAACTGACTCTTGAGGCAAGGACTCTAAGACTGCAGAAGTCAGAAGTCAGAGGGTTAAGCTGGCACTGTGGTTGCTGTCATCGATGACAAGGGCTCCATCAAACGGTTGAGAGCAGATGGCTGGGTGTTGGACGTTCATAAGGATATATATATATGCACACGTGCGCTCACACACACACACACACACACACACACACACTGGAAATAATGTATTCTAGCAAAAAATATTGGAAACCACATAACCTACAGGATTAAATTTTTTTGCAGACATGCTATTATATGGAGCCCAAATCCATTTTTCATAATAAAACTGAAGGCCCAATACTCTATAATCACAGCTCTAAGGAAATTCAACATTCCTGTTTAGTTTCCCATCGTATGTGGGGGTTGTGTGGCCCCTCATTCATGGGGCTTTTCTGATCTCATAGGAGGAGCAGAGCCTTGTGCCGGGCCTCATCTGGAGGACACGTATACCACTCCTGCTGATCTGGACTGATCCTCCTCTCCAACACACAGACTCAGACACAGACACAGACACAGACACAGACGAGAGCTCCCACCAGATGAGTCCGTGGGCCTCAACTCTGTATATCAAGGTACAGCCTAAGTGAGTCATATCTATAGGGAGCATTCAGGACCAATATTCCCTTGAAGCTGTCGAAACATTTATCAATATCATCGAAAAAAATCATCTTTCTTCAGTCATTAGAAATTGTCCCCAGACAGAAATTTAGTCGATATAAATTTGGCAAATAGGGATTTTGCCATATCTTGGTGTTCAGTGAACCGACGCCCCTGGATGATTCCCACTCTTCGCTGGGCACTGAGCCAGGGGCAACACTCTGCCAGCGAGGGAGACTGGTGGTCCTTCACAGTGGCCCTTCCATCCCTGAGAATCTCCCAACTCTCAGATCTTCCGACAAGTGTTGCCGATGCCTCTCCTTTCTTTCCCCTTCACGGAGATGGCTGGGAGATTCTCATGCCACCGCACAATGCCGAAACAAGCGGGTATGTCTAATTCAATTAAGTCCACAAGGCTGTGCCAAGTGGGCTCTGGTCCCGTGTGACAGGGATAATGAGGGAACTTTGAGCAGGCAGGGAGGAGGAGGGGGTCGGGGACCTCCCCTCATTCACATATTTATACTTTGCTCTGTCTGTATCCTACTTTGGGCTTTAATTTTTCTGGGATGACCAGGCCTAGCTCATTTAGAGCCCAATAGAATATTTCACATTCCAACACCGTGGCCCAAATGGGCTTGAAGAGGGACGCTGAGAGATAGGGCATTATGAGTGGAGAGTCCTCTGAATTCCTACAATTCAGATCTTGGAAATGTTTCCAAATCGGGATCCTTTCCCAATGTTGAGGGGACAATGTGACAGAGTGTGTTTGGGAGAGTGAAACTCATAAAATTAACTCAACGAGTGACAATAAATTTAGAGTCAGAAAACACCTGGGAAGAGAAACAGACTCTTTATGCTCTAAAGCCTCTTTTTCCTCAAGGGCCAACTGATATTCTCACGTTAGATTGTCACATATTTCAGGATTTCCTAAATATACCGTTAGCAACATAACTCATAATTCTTCTCTGTGGTTAGTTGTACAATTGGTCTTTCTTAAAGGGGTATTTCACCCACAAAATAAACATTTTTCTATCAAGTACTCACATCTTGATGCCTTGAATCCACAGAGAATTTTTGTTTTTCTTGCATGCTTTCATGGTGAATGACTAATCCAAAAACCGAGGAAATACTTGATGAATGGAAGTAAATCCAGTCATATGCACAGTACATCCAAAACCTTTCCAGAATCCAGAAAGGTTTTTAAAAGTAAAATTTGAGCGAAAATGCACGTGTTTTGGACGTACTGTGCATATGACTGGATACAGGACACTTGGGTTATACTGGAAGAGTTGTGTGAGAGTTTCTAAACAGATTTTTGGTAGTTTTGCTGCTGTTAAACTTGGACCCCTATTTACATTCATTCATCAAGTATTTCCTCGGTTTTTGGATTTGTCATTCAACATGTGGAATACGAGATGAACAACAATTCTCCGGGAATTCAAGGCATCACGGGACCAGTAAGTGATAGAAAATAATTCCTTTTGTGGGTGAAATATCCCTTTAAGATCAAATTCCCGTGGAACCTCTGTCAGATGTTTTATGGAAATGTATTTTTTTTAAATGTAAAATCATCTGCATTATAATTTGCTTGTATAAAATTAAACAAAAACAGAAAATGGCTTTGAGAAAGAGAAATCTGGCACGGTTAGTCATATACTTAACCAGTGTCAGGGTTGCTAAAGAGGACAACAGTCATTTATGTCTAAGAAAACCTGCTTTCTTGTGTTTTCACCACTTTTGGTTTCAGCTGGCAAACATCTCAGACCTGAGAGGCGTTTAGTTTCACTGAAGTTCCCAAAGGACTCCTGCTGCTCCTCGGGGACCCACGTTCCAGGCCAGCACAAAAAAGCCCCTTAAACGTTTGACTTTCTCACAGAAACAGCTTGCTAAATGGCATTTCTGTAATGGACTCCTGCTAGGGTTCATATGCGTTGTATGCCCACGTTGCACAAAGTTGAGTCAACACGATTACCATGAGAATGCTCCCAGAGAAAGGGCCAAAAAGGGTTTTTTGAATAAAAATCTGAAACTATAGAATTCTTTGTTTTCCCATGGAAAATAAGATGAAAATCAAAGACATTGATGGTCATTTTTTCTATCGGAAAAGTGCTGCCGAATGAATGTCTTATTTACATGCCAAAGGAAAGGGCCAAGGTTTTTAAAGGATGGGAAAGCAGGGGCCTCTATTATGACGGTGCTGGTTGCAGAGGCTGTGGCTACTCTGGCAGCCTCCCTGCCAGGCAGCGGTTAACAAGGCCCTGGATGAATTAAAGAATGGCAACGAGTTTTTAATTGGTGACACATTATATTTATCAAGCTGACAGCGGAGTGACTGCGCCGTGGCCTTTCTTGTTTTGTCCTTGTGTGCGCATTACTTCCCCCTAGGTGCCCCTGCATGATACCCCCTGTCCGCCGGGGTCCCTCACGTGTGAAGAAAGAAGAAAAACATAATAATTGAGCATCAAGTTGAATGATAACACTGAATTATTCATTAGGGTCCCTTAAAGTGTTGGATGAATCAACACCCCCCCTCCTTTTTTAACAAAAGCTGCTCTTTGTCCCGGAGTCCAATCATGCTAGTTTAAAGCTTAGCATAAAGACAAATCCTTTTCAGCCCTCTTTATCCATCGTGACAGAAGTTCTGCTGCATGGCCGGAAAAGTTATTAACAAGTGTTTAATATTTGGATGGGAGTGTTTGGTCACCTCTCTATACATGGCTTTTATGTGTGGCCCTATACACCAAGCATCTTGTGATTTAAAACACTTCATAATGACACTCAATGTGCCTAATGTGACCATATGTCATGAATATATTTGAATTTCAATAAACTTTCTCTATTAACGTTCAATGTACTCAAACAGAATGATCATCCACTCAACTTGCAGCCATCTACTGCAATTCTCCTGTTTTATTTATTCATTTATATTCATTTAACATTTAATTTGGCAGCCCTCCGCCAAAGCCAATAGTCATTGGCCCATCTCGCAATGTTAACGAAAGTGCAAAATAATGGGTGGATCTGCCCCGTGATTCGGATCCACTCCAAAATGTAATGGGTTCTTCCTTGGCCCATGCTACACGCCTCCTCCAAGTTTCATGAAAATCGGTCTGGTAGTTTTTGCACAATCCTGCTGACAAACAAACAAACAAACAAACAAACAAACAAACAAACGGCACCAAAAACATAACCTCCTTGGTGGAGGTAATAATATCAAGTAATACAATTTTAAGCGTCATAAGTTTGAGGACTCAATCATCTATTATTTTATTTACATTACATATTTACAGTAAGGTTATATATTTGTTTACCTGTTGTTACTTTTAACATTTTTGACGCAAGCAGACGCAAAAGCAAAAGCCCATCAAAATATTTTGCAAATGTTTGCTAAATTTCATTGGTCATCCATGGAAGTAGGTGGGTATAACAGGTTGGTACTCATACTCTACATGTGGGTTAGTTTGTTTTGTATTACTGCAGTTTGGAAACTGTTTGTCAGCAGCGTTGGAACCAGAATCCGATTCCTTTGGTGGTTTCCTAACCAACCTGCTGACTTCCAACTAAAATGATCTCTATCATATCAAGTCAAGTGAAGTCACGTGAAGTCAAGTTTATTTCTATAGCCCTTTATCACAAACAAGCCTCAAAGGGCTTCACGAGACTAACTAGGACAAGTTCACAGACAATCAGATTTATGGCAATCAGTAATCAATTATACATTATTGACAATTAGGACAATTGTGGTTTTTTACAGAATTTGATCTGTACAAAAGCACGTCTTAACATATGATCAGTAAAAAAACTAAAAATATTTTATTAACAAATGATTTCTCTAAACACAGCATCCTCATTTCCCCCAGTTAATCTTAAACAGTTCACTTTTGAAGAGCAGCAGCTTTCAAACAGTTTGGGAAGAGCTCCTTTGTTGTGTTCTGGGTGCGGCTGGAGAAGAGGGGGTCAGGCGGAGAGGTCCCGGCCGCGCTCTTCAAAATGGCCCGGCAAAGAAAGGGAGCGGGGCGAAGGCGGCCTAATGAAATATTTAAGATTTACGCTAAAAAGGAACTCTGAAAACGTTTTGCGACAAAGGGGTCTGCCGAGGGCGGCCCATTGTCCCCGGGGCCCCGGTCGGAAGCAGGGGCCACGCCGCTACAGATGTGAGGAGGGCCCATATTGAGCGGTGGACGTGTAGGCTCTGCTCACAGCTGTGTCGCCGTCCTCCCGCCCCAGCCACCAGCCCCCAGCCTTTGTGCGCCATTGTGAGGGCCACAGAGCCACGATTTTACACCGAGCTGATTGCACAGCAACGGCTTTGTGTCGCCAACAAGAAGGCCCCACCCAGTCCTTACCGTGGGCTCTCGCTCTCTGTATCACACACATATAAACACACCACACACACACACACAAACACGTCCCGATCTCACCATCCTATTCTGAAATTCTCCCTCTCCTATAGCTTGTTATTCTTTACGGATGACAAGGTGATCGATCCCCCGGGCTCATCTGTTGCAGGGGGGGCAGCAGTGAGTCGCCTCGGACCCGAAGCTTCGCTCTTGTCCTGTCTCCTCGTCCCGGATCGGCCCATTTAGCGCCTTAACTGCTTTTGATTAATGGAGGCCCATTCTGTGTAACATATGCCGTTTTCAGGGCCCAAGAAGGGGAGCACATTTGTTAATGTTTTTGATTAATGAGGTCACGAGGTCACGGTGAGGTATAGGAAGGAGGAAGAAAATGGACTTTCCCATTTGTAAAAGAGCGGTCAATAGTACATCTGGCGGTGAGTAAATGTGTTTAAGTCACTGGTCGTGTTTTTAAGGTGATGAGCAGCACCTTAATGTTTAACCAGCTATTCTTTGAGTAAATATTCCCAGTCACTGTCATTGAGCTGTATCTTCCTTTGAGATACTGACAAAATCTCAACGATTTGAATAAAGTCTTTCCCTTTCCATCGATTTTTTAAAATGAATCTTTGCAACTTGAGGAAAACTACGGGTCATTAATTGTACTCTTTCTCTAAATGTAAATGCTTGGCCTCAGAGATCACCTGACCTCCTAGATTGGAACAAAACCTGCCCGCCTGCTTGGCCTCCACCTCTAAATCCCCTGGTGTCGTTCGGGGAGTTCAGGACTCTGCACAAGGGCACAGCAGCTTAACACCGGCCTTAACACATGGCTCACTCCACCCGCGCTCCTAAAGTCTTCTTAATGTGGCTAATGTGATGGACAATATATCCATGCCCCCAGAGAATGACTGGGTCAGGGACTTGGGATAATACAATTCACATCCAACAGACCAATGAATCTCTTTTTGTCTAAATCATAGCGGTTGCTAATTGCATCTGCAGGCTGTACGTCCTGAATTTGACTGAAACAACTCACAGTGCCCAGTGTTTGTTTGTTTTTTATCTAAATTTGCTCTTAAGATGTTAATTTTTTGTTTTTTGCATTCGTGTTTTACATTACTGCTCTTGATTGTATATTTATTTTAGATTTAGAGACTTTTCATTTCATTATATATGAAAGGATCTTGTGCCTAAGACGTTTTGCACAGTACTGTACATATACATTTATTCACTGGATACTGAGACGAGATGCTTTCCACCAACCAAATATATCACGGTGACAAGAGGAGGATGCACAGAAGTGTAGTGATGACTTCAGGTGCACTGGAAAATCTCACTCCTAATGATTCTCCTCCTATGTGTCTGTCTGCCCTTTGAAAAGCAGCCATATAGCGCAGGTCAGGCCCCGGCAGAGTTATGGCTAACAGTGTAGACACACTCCAGCGGGATGCTTAATAGCCCCTAATAGATCTGAGGCTGTGGGAGTGAGTCAGCCAGGACAGAGCGCTTGATACAAACCAGACACAAGGCTAGCTAACCTGTTAGCCTCACTGTTCCTAAGTAGGGCCTTGCTAGCCGCACTTTTTTGAGAGTTTGTCTCTCTGTTCTCCACAAAGACCTGTCACGTTTAATGGCCTGTTGGCTGAGTGGGCTGCTGTAGCCCTCTCTAGAAGAAAGGCCCGCGAAGAAAGGCTCATAGTCAGCTAATGCAGCTTAATATTCTTTAAAAAGGCCCGGGGGACAATTAAGGGAGTGTTTCCCATGGCTCTCCCCCCAGCGGTGCCCGGCTGCCTGCGCAGCAGCCCGGCTGTTTGATGGACTCTGAATGCATCTTATTGATGGGGGTCAGAGATTAGAAGCAGCGGTGCGAGGGGAAGAGAGTGAAAAGAGGGTCCCACACGGTGGCCTCATAGTGGCTCAGACG
>CABFOP010102964.1:4222-14389 GCA_900683385.1 Anoplogaster cornuta | reverse complement strand
GCCGCATCGCCCCCAAAGCAGCGCCTGCAGGATCCGAAGCCTGTACAGACGCAGACCCCTCCTCTTCCTCTGGGTCGGCGGGGGACGCCGTCGACCGCCCGGCCCTGACCAGAGCATCGGAGGACGTTCTGTCAAAGTGTAAGAAGGCAGCAGCCGAGGACCACGTGCTGTTAGTGGAAGGGGAGAAGAAATACGCCTGCAAGATCTGCTGTAAGACCTTCATGAACCTGACGGACTGTAAGAAGCACATTCGTGTCCACACAGGAGAGAAGCCCTATCCCTGTCCCAAGTGTGGCAAACGCTTCAGCCAGTCCTCCCACCTGTATAAACACTCCAAGAACACCTGCCTGCACTGGAAAGGAGATCAGCAAGCCTTCCCCGACAGCCTGCTCTGAGCTGCTGACCTGAGGAGGGCTTGGAACAAGATACTGTGAACGTGGCTATTTATGACCCCAATCAATTCTCTGGATTCACGAGTTTATGTTACATTAAATGAAAGTGGATTTGTTGTAGATTTAATTTTTTTAACGTTCTCAACCATGCTGCGATTTCATTATGACGACTGTTCCATGAAACATATCAAATGTAGCCAAGCTGAGGTGAATGCACTGGAAGTATTCTCTGGGAGAATAACCTTGTTTACATTATTGCAACTTGATGAATGAATAAGAATAAATTATGCACTGGAGAATTGTATTGTCTTTAGTCCTGTACATTTATTCTTGAGATCATCAAAATGAAAATCATATTTTCAAAAAAACAACATTTTACAGGAAAATGGAGTGATCTACTGTTTTACAATAGTAGACATGGAGCGTTGGCATCAGTACACAGTACAGATCAAGATAAGTATATAATGAATCTTTCTGGGGAACATTACCATTGTAATGAGAAAAGACAACTAAGTTAAAACTGTACATGCAAGAGTGAGGCTTTTGCTATTCTCCTGCAGGCTTCCATAAAAGACTGAATATTTATAGAGCTTTTTGTTCAGATCCATGGTTAAGGAGTGCTTGCACTACGTACATTTCAAATACATTTCATTAGGAACTATAAAAGGATCAAAGGGGTAAATGTTTATCTGATCATGTGTGAACTGTGTTAGTGTTCCCAGTTTGTTGTTTTTTATCCTTTCACCACTTTGATCAAGTCACTTTTTCAAAAGGAGAAGTTTACTATGCACAGAATATCTGTGCTTGGTGATGTGGAGCTGGTGGTATCCAGGGAGCACCAGAGGAGGCAGCGTGGTGAGGGGCTTTAGAAGGTGAGTTCACTGGGCATGTCGGTGCCCTGTATGCCTCCCAGCAGGTTTCGGGCTGACAGGTCTGACATGATGCCTCTTGTGGAGTGGGTGGCACTGCCGATGTGTGGCAAAACCACTGCGAGAGGGAAGAGACAAAAGAAAATAGCATAAGATTTGTTTTTTGTCAAATCAGAAAAACGACATCTTTCTCTGCAAAGTGGAAGAAGAAATACCATTAATATTTCAAAACATACGTGGAACTGTCTACTCACCGCAGTTTTTTAGTGTTAGAAGGGGGTGGTTTGTTGGAAGTGGCTCCGGTGTTGTGACATCAAGTCCAGCCGCAGCTATCTGACCACTGGCCAAAGCCTGGTACAAATCCTCCTGGTTCACCACAGACCCCCTACAACACACACACGTTCAACATCACTGCTCACAAGCTTCAGCTAATGGCTCTTCTTTGCCTTAGTGCTGTTATATTTTAATAGTTTACACAGAGTCTTTTTTGAGAACGCTACCAATGCTTTCTCCATCGTGGGCAAACTGCATGGCTTTACCTGCTAGAGTTGATGAAGACAGCGGTGTTCTTCATCTTGCTGAAGAAGGCCTTGTCACACAGCCCCTGGGTGTCCGGCGTGAGGGAGCAGGAAACAACCACAAAGTCACTCTCAGACAGCAGCGTGTCCAGAGGTGCTGCTCCACAGAGAGGAGGGAGGAACAAACGGAGAGGAGGTGTGATGTAATAGAAGAAAAAAAACCTACGAACCAAAACCTCTCACTCCAGTGCTTTTGTTATGACTTTCTCCCTTCCCCTTTTGTCATGCCCTTACTGGCACCCCACACTTCCCCTCTCCCTTCCATCGACTAAGTTTCTTCCCTTATCCTCACCAAACTCTCCGTCCACCTCGGCAGCGTGGGCTTTGGCTGTTCTCCCAGAGTACAGCAGCCTCTTCACTCCAAAGGGCTGGAGCCGCCTGGCAATGGCCATTCCTGACAACAAATAGCACCAGTTTTACACTTTACCAACAAATACATCAGAAAAAAACCCATATCCAGTCTATGTCTGTAAACAAAGCAATATTTTCATCAAAGCCTTACCTATGCGTCCCAGTCCAACGACTCCTACTGTGCTGCCAGAAAGACCATAACCACACAGCCAGAGTGGCTTCCATGTACTCCAGCCACCACTAAGAGAAAGAGAGACAGATATTACAGTGACACTGACAGACTCAGGGTTCACTTCCAGTTAATTTCCATTGACTTCCATGGACCACAGAGTGAAAGGAAACCCCACACAAAAGTACCCCATGTTTATCTTCATGTGTGGTGGTGGCTTCATCATGTTAATGCTGTGGTTGTCATCGCCATAAACTGAGGAGTTTGTCAGTGTCAAAACAAATTTGACATAATGTATTATGGCTAATTAATTTAATTCAAAATACATTGGAGTGCATAGGGATGCCAATAATTGTGGTATATATGTTTTTAAGAACATTTTATTCTATTTTTATTTTTTATTGTGCAGCACTTTGGGAACCTTGTTGTTTTTTAAAATGTGCTATATAAATAAAGTGGATTGGATTTATTTTCTGATGAGGATTTATTCTTTCTTTTGAATCATTTTACTTTAGTTAAAGGCTATATTTATCTAAATATTTTGTATGTAATATTATGCTGATGAACAACAAAGAATTTTTTTAATAGACTTTTTTATTTTTTTATTTACCAAGGGTGCCAACATTTGTGGCCAGCACTGTACATCATTAATATCAAACTAGAGCTTGGTGAGTGTAAATGTGTAACTCTGTGAGACTCACTTCTTGACCTCTTCCACTCCCTCTGGTAATCTCCGTGCGGTAGCCAGGAGGAGAGCCACAGTCAGCTCTGCTGTAGCATCAGTCAGGACATCGGGAGTGTACCCAACACGTATCCCACTGTCGGAAACCAATGAAAACAACAATAGTGGCACACTTCATAAGCCACGTGGCCTTTACTACTTGGAAGGTCAACGTAGCTCACCGTTTTTTGATCTCATCGAGGGCCAAGTGGTCAAATCCCACTGACAGGGTGCTGATCACCTTCAGGTTCGGCCCTGATGGGTTTGCATCAGAGACAAATCAGCCGGTTAGACCAATGGTGCAGCTCTACACACACATGCTGCTAAGTCCAGACCAGTGGCCTGGACGTCACGTCACTGAGTACCTGCAGCATTCAGAACCTCAGCATCGATCTTGTCTGAGAGCAGACACAGCAGTCCGTGTGCCCCCTCCACTCCTTTCAGTAGCTCTGACCTCGGTACAGGCTCGTCCGAGTCCCACAGAGACACCTTACACCTGTTTCCATGGAGAGCAAGGAAACATTATTGGGTTTGGAGACGACACCACCATCCTTGTCTGTATTTCAGCTGTTTGAGCAAAATACTTAAGACTTTTCAGCCATTAATATCTATGTACACATTTACAGATTTGTCTACACATTCACAGATCTATGTACACATTAATCTGATTACGCACACACACATTCTGAACACATTTGCAGATTTCTGTACACATTCACTAATCTCAGTACGCATTTAGAGATTGTGTTACACATTTACAGTAATCACATTTACTGATTATGCACACACAGATTGAGATACAGTTACACAACTCTCCACTCACATTTGTAAATAGTTGTGCTACAATAATGACCCCATAATCAGGCTTCTCAACCAGCTAAATAATACCAGTCCATAATTTAACTCAATATACATATCCATCTGCACTTCCACACTTTATATTTGTGCTACTTTTACTTTTACAATACTTCTTACTATATATTTTTTTGACATTTGTGCTTAAAACTTACTTTTGTTATTATTGCACTATTGACGACTCTTTTGTCAGTCTGTTTTTGTTCTTTTTTTGGTAACAATTTACTTATGCCTACTACATAGTTGTTGCCATGTCGCAAGAATGTCATTGTTCGGAATGACCTTGTTAGACTGTACATATGATAATAAAACACTTAGACTTTTCTCCTGTTTGTTTTCTCCTTGATTGTCATTTATGCTGAACGATGACTGTAATGGTGATCTGTCATTACCATGATCATAACACCAACATTTGAAGAAAAAACAGTAACAGGCTCTCTGCATGTCTTTGCCAGTCTAAAGCCCATAAAGTCTGAACATCAGTGTGCACAATCAATGTGCACGGTGATTGACAGCTAACGTTGCTAACATGCTGCTAGCTGGTTAATGCTAGCTTGTAAAGGGCTAGTTAGCTTAGTTAACTTACACTCCAGCCTGCGACAGGAGCTTCATCCCCTCTTGCGGGATGCGTCTCGTCACGAAAACCTTCATGAGTTTCTGAACGTTGTGCATCCCACTATAAGAAACGTCCTTTTCACACTGAGAAGTTTGAATGGCGAATGGGCGTCCGGCACACACACGGCCAGTGTGCTCTGTTGTTTAAAGACTACACTTCCCATAAAACACCAGGAAGTGTTGCAGTTTTACAGAAGCCTCCGTCGGAGGGGTGGGAGGGGTTCCCGGGGGATTCCTCGGCCCCGCCAGTTGCCACAGGCAGCAACGTACCTTTAAACTGGTTTGCCAACTGCCAAGAAACACTAATGAAGTTTTACAGAAGTGCGCCTGCGCGGAGTTGTAATTTGATGGGTGGGTCTCTTTGTTTTGGTATTCCTGTGCAGATGACAGGTATCTTTTATGTAAAGCAGCACCTTGTCTGTTTGCCCATGACAAATGTAAATGAATCAGTGTTTGAACAGTAGTGGTAACGTTACGAATAACTGCCAGATCTGTGTGACAATGCCGTGAGCAAGTGGTTAAGGAAAGCATCCCATCCTTGTAAGGGCATGTTTACATTTCTCGTCCGATTTCTCTTCCTGGGTCCGCGCTGGGATGAAAATGCAGGAAGAGACAATGTCGTCACGGCCAGGGCGCTCTGGGAGTTGCACGCATGCGCGGCGTGGATTTACAAAGTTAACTGTTATTATCAGAAAGATAGTTCTGGTTCCCTTTTCTGAGTCATGTTCGAAGCCTTTGTAAAGTATACATAAACACACACCTGTGGCCCCGTAACACTTTATTATATTAATGCGCCAACCGAAAATCACTATTCACTTTGTGTTTATTATTAGCAAATGCACAAACCCAAGTACATAAAATGCATTCAAAGTAGCTTGGGGCAGAGAGCACAGATACAGGAAGACCTTGAAGTAAAGGTAAATAACTTTCATATTGCATAGCATTTATATATTAGTTTTTTGCAACCACGTCCTTCAGCAATTGTTCAATAACTATATTGCTTGGGGGATTAATAACATTAATCTATTATTACGTTAGTATTTATTAAAAATAAAAAATAACGAACATTTGTGGTTGCGCTTCTTGTTTTGTAATGCGCATGTGCGAATGTTTATGATTGAATTGTCTCCTCCTGCACTTTCCTCTGCCTAGGCTGCGAGTATAGTAGTCAATCTGAGGCAGCAGCCGAGAGGTAAATGGTGAAGTCCTCACCCTGGAAAGCAACGCGGAGCGGAATAAGCAGCGTCAGGAGCAACACATCAGCACTAAAGCAGCAAATATAAGAGTGGGAAGGTGAGAAACATGTTTGTATCCCCTCCGTGGGGTTTCTATGTTCCGTTTTCCCCGTCAGTCGCAGCCCGAGCCAGTTGGAACAGGCTGGACGGCTCCTCGTCTTCGGCTGCAGTGACGACCCACAACAGTCTTTTCTATTTCGTCAGCCGATAATTGAAGTAACTCTGCGTGTTTACTCGCCTGTTTGCAAAAGTCGTCCTATGGTTAACAGTGGTTACAGGGCATTCACCTTATGGTTGGGTTTTCTGGATGCATGGCGTCGAAGACATATCTTCTATGTGTTGTTATGTAAGGCAGGTAAAGGTATATCCCCAAACTCTTTCGTGTCACGGACCCCGAAATGGACACATTACACCACAGACCCCCACTTGACAAGATTTAAGTGGTTGGATATGATTTTTCTATGCTGTATGTATCAAAACTGCCTTTCTTATACTTGTGTTAAACTCTAGTGAGTGCACTGACTGTGCAAAATACCATACAGCATCTGTGCATACTTGTGTCATATCTAATTTTATACGTTGTATATATTCTACCCACTCTATTATATTTATTTTAACCCTTGTACATAACAATCCCATTCGATTTCATTGTCTTTATTCTTTGTTTTTTTTATGTTGCTTAGTTTTTTTGCACTATGTTATTGTTGTCATTTTACTTTGACAGCTAACAACTGCTGCTGTGCCATAGTGTTAATGTGCATTTGACAAAAAAGAAAGTTTATTTGAGGTAAAAAATGAAATTAAACTACTCCTTATTTTTGCCGGAGGCCCCCTGGACCACCCTCAAGTACCCCTGGAGGTCTTTCTTATCCTGTGTATTAGATGTAACTGAACCCAGCAAGCGTAGCGCGTCATGTGTCCAACTTATATCATTTCAGAAAAATAATCAAGTCGCCGACACGCCCACGGCCACACTTCACTTCTGGCTGAGGAATCTGCTGCTCCTGTCTCCACTTGCCTGCAGAGAACGTGTGAGCAGCAGCAGCAGGTTGGAGAGAGAGGGCGAGCGAGCTGAGTCGAGCGATGGCTCTGTTGACCCTGCATAGGACTCCATCCGTCTCCACCACGCCGGTGAGTCCCCACAGCACACAAGAACAGGCTGGTCGGCCTGCATCATATCTGCAGCTGTTTACCTTTTGTGGTTTGCGGCGCAATTCACTGCAAATCATGTGGCCCCTGTGCTTCTTTACACAACACACTGAAACACTGACTGCATGTAATGGACACTTCATGCAAAGCCCTATTAGCTGTGGCCAAGAACATTGCTGGCCCCAGGCTTTCTTTCGTAGATTCCATCACTGCATTGTGGCTCCGTGGTAATGAAGCCGCTTTGTTACTCTGTTGTTGGCCAGGCGGAGATGTATTAATAGGCTGGGATAAAGTAGACTGTGGCAGGGCAAGACAGGGCGCCAACACCTTATTGCACTTTAGCACCCATTCAGTCATAAGGGAGATATCAGAGAGATCTACTCCTGTCCGCCACTGTGTTTCAGTAACACATCACACAGTCTCATCAACCTCTGTCTGTGACTTTATCTCCTCTCTTTGCATTCTTTCACTCTTTCTCTCTTTCATGTCAATAATTTCATCATAGCAGCTTAATGGTGATTTAACTTTGTGACGTCCAAGGCCTGGCTGCTATCATGTCAGCACCAGGTGACATCCTCTCTTTTCTTGGTGTCCAACTAAACTCCAGATAATCTGACTTTGGGTCTTAGTCTCGTCCTATTCTGTGTCTCGATCTTAATATTCTACTCTTAACTCATTTTCTCTCCTCCTCTTCTCCTCCTTCAAACCCACATCGCTCCTCCCCTGCCCACTTCTCCGCTTTTTATTTTTTATTTTTTTTCTTCACTCTGTATGGACATGTCAGTTGCATAACAGGTACTGTCTCAAGTTTCTTTCTCCTTAAACCCTTGTTTCTGTAGCCCCCCACCTCGCATTCTCTTTCCTCTTTCTTTTCCTTCTGTAATTTCTATGTCAGTCTCGTTGTTTTATCCTTCCTCCTTAGTGTCTCCCACCCTCTCTTCACATATCCCTCTTTTTTTCTCTCCCCATAGTTTTCCACTGCTCCTTATCTTTGTTGTTACAGCACATTTAACCCCAGAAGTTAGTGAATATTTTTCCAGTCCTTCATATCTACATTTGTGTTATAACAGCCCACAACAGAAATGTATTTACTCAACTATATAGAAAATGTAACTTTGACTAATAAAATATTTTTGAAAGCACAATGTCGGCCTTGAGGCACCAATGTACACAAATGCAGAATGTAAAGATTTTTAGTTTTCAAGTATATCGCACAATGCCTTATATGATTGGTAAATTGTTGCTTAGGCTTTCTTTTGATTCGTTTTTTATTTATTTTTTAAAGGATGAACTCATCCCAAGAAGAGGGATTCTTCAGAAAAGGTAGACATACACTGATGTTATTTCTGAACTGTTGTCTAATTGCCATCATAATAAAATGATTGCCAGCTGTGTGATAAGAGCAGTATATCCAGGCATGTATCCCAAGGCAACAGAATAACTGATCTCTGTCACTAGGGAGAGCTTTGCCCTGGTCAAGGGGGCGGTCCTTCTGCTGGAAGAGGGAGACAGGGAGGGGCCTAATGAGGAGACTTCGCCCACTCACGGTGGGCTCCTGAAGCAGGGGGGCGGAGCTTCAGGCGCACAGCAGAGACACCTGCACGCCATGATTGCACAGCTCAGACCAGAGGATACCATTAAACTGGTGAGGCATCATCAGATAAGAAGTGAAACTGAAAAATGCGACCATTTTCTCTGCCTTGCAACTTGCCAGCGGCCAGACGATTCTATTCTTAACCCAGTTTCATTTAACATTTTGGGTCAGCTCATGTAAAAGTCATAACTCAACTCATACTTATGAGAAACCTGGTTAAGATATTTGGTGTGTCTCATATTAAACTAAACTTACACTTTCACTTTTGTTTTTTGCAGTCTACTCAAATTTTTACAACAAACCCAATAGTAGAGTTGATCAACTGCTCACTCAAAGAGCCTCTTTGTCAAACGTTGTTGTTGGCGGACTGTTTTCTGGCAGGCACACCACAGGCGGAGAGGAATATTCTGTTAACTGGTTTATTGATGCCAACAGGGACAGCCGCAGGGTATCAAAGGTGCATGGAGCCAATAGCCATGACATCACATCCCTAATGGGAGATATTTTGGACTGTGTAATCTGAGTTCAGTGGGTTCAATGGGCAACTGTCAAATGTCAACATACGTATACAACATTAATATTACTCGGCCCTTCACTCTCATTGCCCTCCTCGTATTTCCCCCCTGCTCTTGGAACCCCCCTCATGTGTTTGCCACCTCTCTTCTACTGTCCTCGCCTTCTGTACACCGTCATGTAGGCGGTGCGGTTGGAGTCATTCAACCTGGTCAGAGTCAGGTACCTGATCGTGGTCTCCACCCTCAGCAACAAACACGAGAGCATCCTGCTAGGCATGGATTTCCCCAACTCAGACAGGTGTGTGTGTGTCCAAGAAGACGGCGTACCGTGTCACAGACAGTAAACTTTCTTTTATTACTGTGGCAAACAAAGGCTCGTCAATTAAACTTCTCTTCCATGTGTGTTCCTTTGGTCCGTGTCCCTTTCCTCTCTCACTTTGCAGTGATCAGTGCACCATCGGCCTGGTTCTGCCAGTATGGAGCGACACACAGGTGTACCTGGACGGAGATGGGTAAGAGAGCGAAGAAGGGAAAGGGGAATGCATTGGAAGTGTAAGGCGCAAACCGAAATTGCAGCACAGACACTGACTGGCCTGTTGTCTGGGATCCTGGCCAGTGATAATATGAATGAGTAATGCCTCTGTTTCTGGAGTTGAATCATTCCCCATAAGAGCATGCGTGCAATGCAGCTACTTTTCTAGGGGCAGCATAAGTGACTTCATTCTGCCTCAGTATGTTCAGGTTAGAGTTAAGGGCAGTTGGAGGCGGGGTTATGGTTGTATTGCTTGGTAACCAGTGGTTAAAAGGGGCTGTTTTTGGCGGGTGGCTCGTCTCAACACTGTTTCTGGATCCATTTGGTGACTGAATGTTCCCGATCGGAGGCCAGGCTTAATCTGGTAACACTCTCAGCTGTTTGATGCTAGATGATGTGATGGAGGAGGGTGTAGAGACTGGGCACAGCTTCAGAGCTGGAACTGAGAGCCAACCACTCTCTAGACAGTTTCTGCAGTTGACTGGTACATTCTAGGAGGTAATCTGCTGTCACATGCGGAGTCTGATACCAGAGCCTTTGATCGGTATCACACCAGCCTGCACACCTCCAGCTGCTGCTCACACCTCCAACT